>JANHGN010000418.1:0-22942 GCA_024605025.1 Megaceryle maxima | reverse complement strand
TAGCAGAGCCTGAGCACGGAAAGATCGGTGAGTTCGACCGCAAGCAGAAGGCAGATAAAAGAAAAGGCAGCTGAAGTAGATTGGGAGGCTGGTAGGGGGGAGAAGCTGATGAGTTCAAACTTGTTCTCCTTTGCCAGTTTTTATAAACACTTTAAAAATTTTTAATGGCTTTGTCTATTCCCTCTTCTCACTTAACTGAAATCAATTAAGCAATCAAAACTAAAATCAATTACAACTAGAACTAAAAATCAATTTAATGATCAAGTAGAACTAAAAATTTCAGGGCCAAATACAAACACAACTTGAGTATTTGCCTTTACCAAGACTTTGGGCTGTCAACACAAAATTTTTTTGCTGCAAAGGCAAGATGCCCTGTCACTGTGATGTTAAACTACAGGTGAGCCCTCACTCAAACAACTCCTGACATGCAGTGAAACCTGACATTTCTAGATATACACTTACTTCACTCTTGACATAACTAAGAGATATAGAGCTTGGTATGTTACGCTATTTTGATAGGTAAATGTGAGAAGATTCTTCAAACACTTGTGTGATAACGCTACCATTAAATCCTTTCACCCAAAAAGTAAAAAGATGATGGTTATTCAGTACCTTTCATAGTTCAAGAGAACTAATGACATCACAAATAATTAAAACAACAAAAATGCAGCATATAATATTAAAGCGGGCAGTTCATCACTCCACGCTATTGGTGAAGCAAAGGACACAGAGTGGGGACAGACCCACCGATTGCTACTGAGCAACTGGCACACACAGCAATTCAGGGTGCTTTACACCGGCCCAGTTTTCATACCTTCTCTGCTTTCCTGCAGCTGGAGACATCTGGCTATAGCTGATTGCTGGTTTGACTTAACAGGGCTGCTCTTAACACACTTAACACACATCAAATGCACATTTTTTTAATATTTAACATTGGTCACTGATATATGAGTGAAGACAGTGTGCTAGAATGCACTGATGTCTCACTGCATCTGAATGCAGTGTAAAACAGGACATTTCACATCAGCATGCACAGGTGTAATACCTCATCTGAAAAGGTGAGCTGAAATCCTACTTTGATTCTACACAAGAAAATATAAGAGTCTTTTTAGAATGCCTTAATTTCCCTGTTACTCTAAAGAGAATCTATACTTGAAGGAGAAGCACAAAACTTTTTTCCATTTCTTATTTTACTTGATATTTTATAGTCTCCTTCTCCTAAAAGGAAACATCTTACCTTATCCCAACCCCAGAATTTTGATCGAGGCTCAGGGAACTGTAAAATGTCCAAAGCTATCTCTTTGATGATGACTGGATTCAGAATCCTAAACTGCTTTGATGTAAGAGGAATTTTCTCAGCAACCTCCTTCCAAAAGAAGAGTCGCACCCACAGAGGCTAAGAGAAAGAAAAACATAGTTCAGCAAAGGGAAGCTCTAAGACTGCAAAGCATATGGCAGTCAGTAGAGAAGTTACAGAATTCATCAGTGACTGAGAAATACAGGAGTTTATAGCTAAGGTGGTTCAGGAATACCAGCACACAGCTCAAGTGACTGACCCAAAAGAAATAAAATCTTCAGGGGCAATTGCAGAGGGAAAAGTTGTTTATTTTTAATATTTGACTGCATTTAGTGTTTAATCAGCCAACATATCTAGCAGCATTTCTAGGTTCTTTGGAGCTTCCCCAGCACAACTGAGCAGGCAGATGTATTTAAAGAAAGAGGAAAGGGAATCACTGTTTTCCACAAACATTAACCAGGAATTCTGAAGGAAGCACTGGATTTAAGAGTTTTGCCCAGGCTTTGAAGTGAATAGCTGTTGTTTGACAGCAACCATCTAGTGATAAAAACGTAACACTTCAGAAAAGGATTTACCCAAGATTCAACAAGATAGATTCTGATTTCATGCCACCCGCAGTCAGTTAGATGCACGGTAATGGAAAAAGTGACACTAAATCAGTCTCATTTCACAAGTCCTTCTATATAATTGGTAATGCTCAGCAAATAATGAAATTGAGACAGCTGCAATATAGAGCTCTATTTGAACAGGCTTTAAGGTACAATTCTACAGCAGCTTAAACTGATCGCATCTAGGTTGCTATGGTTCCATCTTCCCACCCGTGCTCTGAATCTGTTTACTGAAGTACCAATGCCCGCACAGGGAGCTGATCAAACTGAGAGCCTAGTGTTTGAAAGAAGTATCTTTTCAGGTTGCAGAATCACAGAGGGGTTGAGGTTGGAAGGGAGCTCTGGAGGTCAAGTGGTCCAACCCCTCTGCTCAAGCAGGGCCACCTATGGCCAATTGTACAGGACTGTGTCCAGATGGCTTTTGAATATCTCCAAGGGTAGAGACTCCACTGCCTCCCTGGGCAACCCGTGACATTGCCTGGTCACCCTCACAGTGAGAAAGTGTTTCCTGTTGTTCAGAGGGACCCTCCTGTGTTTCAGTTTGTGCCCATTGCCTATGGTCCTCTCACTGGGCACCAACAAAAAGAGCCTGGATCCATCCTCTTTGCACGCTCCCCTCAGGTATTTATATACATGTTGATAAGATTCCCCCCCCAAGTCTTCTCCAGGCTGAACAGTCCTATCTCTCTCTGACTTTCCTCATGGGAGACATGTTCCAGTCCTCCTTAAAGTATCTTCATGGCCGTTTGCTGGACTCACTCCTGATTTGAGAATGAGCATACTGTTCCCCAAGCTGGCTCTCTGCACCAGCAAAAACACCAGAGCAAAGGAGGGAAAGAGCACATCTGCTCCTAAACCACGCAAAACAAGAAAAAGTACTCTTCTTATAAAGCACGTGCTTCAATCTTGTAACTTGCTAACAGAAGATGTTGCAGACACCAGAAGTCAATCACTCTTTCAATCCCCCAAAACAAATTTTTATGCAGAAAGCCATCCTTGTAGTAGTCATTCTTCAAGCCTCAACATGGAATAGCCAAATAGCTTGTAACACAAGCAAGTTACAGACTCAAGTTGGAAAGCTGCTGGTCAAAGTTACCACAGTGATGCAGGGAAGGTCCAACAATCAAGGAAGAACTAACATTGTGCTGTCCCTGGTAAAAAAACATCAGGGAGCAGAAGTTCTTAAATTTGCACAAATTCACAGATTCAGGAATATCTTCCCTCTGGAAAACTTACTCAGATTATTCAAAAGAAGGCAATGTCCCTGCACACGTTCTCTGGACTAAAGCAGCAGTAGTAACGGTCAATATTAAATACATCTTGCAAATACTCTCATGTTGTTAACACCACAGGATTAAGAAAATAACTTGGAGTACATAAACCAGTATGTACCAAACTATTAAAATCTTGTCAAGCTTTCTTCTAACTCTCTCTCAATAATTTAGAGCATTTGTTTTCAATCTATGGTCAAAGAAACCTACCTACCATTTTTCACCTTGCAGAAATTACCTGCCTGCAAATTGAAAGAGGTGAAAACTACCAATTTATAGAGTTCGGAAACATGGAAACCCTTCTATTGGTTCCTTAAGAATTCTACACTCCTTTAACTACTCAGTGAGAAATACACAACCTTTTAATTTTGGAACCACAGACAAATGTAGATGAAAAAACATGATGTTTCAATTGCACGTGAACTGCGTGTATGGCTAACGTAGCAGCACAGACTTTGTCTCTTAAAAAAATTATAATGGAGTGGCATCCAGAAATCTCATTTCAGGCTCTGCAGACTTGAACAAGTCACTTAAACTTAAGGTGAAATGAATTCCACTCTAGTTAATACTCGATATGTTATGTAGCTAAGTGTAAAGCACAAACATCTGCAGAAAAAACCCCAACTTTTTCTGTCAGCACAGGGGTCCAGTATGAATGCTGATGTTAATGGTAACTAGGAGACAGAGCTAAAAACCCCACTAAGTTAAATGAAAGATAGGAAGTAACAGATCAGTCAGATTCTTAAGCATTACAGAAGAAAAACCAAAAAGAATCTCAGGTACATAACACTGCCAGATTACATACCAAGGTTTCATTTTTTACCATTGCTTCAAGCCAGTTGAAATCAACACTTTTAAACAAAACACCCACGAACAAGCTCGCAGGAGGATACTCGTGTTCCAAAAGGGGGGCTCCTTCTGGGTAAGTCATCCGTATGGTAGTTTTGTTGCCAACATGATCTATGTATCCTTGAACAGGGGCATCATTTAATCTAACAAAACAGATCACAATGGAGAGAAACCATATTTAATAAGCATGGATCATGATGTCATTAAAACATCAGACACTAGGCAAAGAACTTGCATTCGACCCACAGACTTGTAAGAGAGCACAGCGTTTTCTCAGTATCTCTGTGTTCCTCACCTCACACACTCAGCCATCCCTTATCTTTCAGAGGAAGTGAATTCTGCTTCTGGATTAACTGGCACAAGTGCAAAACTTCAAACAGAAAACTTCAATAGAAAAGTAACTTCAAATGGCTTTGCAGAATTTCATATTCATTGCCTTGGGCCAACTCAGAGAGGCTTAAAAGAGGCAGGGAAAGAAAACACACAGGAAGTTGCCTCATTATACTTAGACATACATACAAGCACTACACACAGAAAGCATTCAAATTATCCCTTCAATACAATGTAATACATCCTGGGGGTTTCCTTCGTTCCAGCTCACCAGAAATTTCAGATGCGAGCACACTGCTGACAAGAACAGCTTCATCCAGCTCCATCAGCCCTGCAGGACACCGTAAGTACTGCAAACTTTTCTCTATCAACAGAAAAGTCACTTTCACGCTGCTAGAGTGAATGCAAGTTCTCTGCACCTCCCCATGCCAGCGGGTTTGTTTAACTTTGTATAAGAGCTATTGACTCACTCTATCAGGTTTTCCCTTATTAAGAAGGGCAAATTTTAGTTTACTTAGCAACTTGAGAAAATGTTTGTATTTAATTTATTTGTGACTTTATATGATGTAAGATACAAAGGAGAGTTCAGACAGTAATGTTCAGAAGAGATAAACACAACAAATGTCTTCATTGAATTCCAACACTATAAAACACAGGTAATCGTAGAAAGTGTGCACTGATCTTGTAAAGATAAGCCATGCTATACAGCATGTAAGCAAACTGTATACTGAAACACCAACTGTTTTTTATGGTGTTTGAAATAGCTGCTATTAAAAAAAAAAAAAAAAAAAAAAAAAAAGATAACCACCTCCCCCCCCCCAAAAAAAGTCATCCCAACTAACCAAGGGAAAAAAGGCAGAGATAAGTCCTGAAGCCTGCCTCTGAAAGCTTAAACATAAGCAGGACTGAGTACTTGTCTACAATTTCACTGGTTTCTATCTTATTTCTGCCCATTTTTTGGTTGGGTTTTGTGGGGGTTTTTTTGGGGGGGTTGTATATTTGGTTTTGGGGTTTTTTGTTTTGTTTGTGTTTTTTTTGTTTTTGTTTGTTTGTTTGGTTTTTGTTTGGGTTTTTTGTTGTTGTTTTGGCTGGTGTTTTGTTGTTGTTTTTTATCTGAGGCCCAAAAATAATTGTCACATTCACAAGACAGAAATTCAGTGTAATTTTTTATGCTCCCAAGACCTCAAATTCTATCAAATAAGAAGTAAATTTCTCAGAAGCACTTTCAGAAACAGCTTTACAAGTTGCTTAAATGTTGGATACTTTCCCCTTAAAAACAAAGGCATCTCACAGAGTAAAGCTGGAATCCTTAAACAGAAGATACGTACCGTATAACAATATCAAACTGATTCAGTAAGTGCCCCAGCTCTGATCCATGAAGAATTCCACCACTGCCAACAACAACACAACGCTTACAGTGTTTTGACTTCAAATCTTCTGGTAAATCATGCTCAGGTAAGAGTTCAAGAAGGTTTTTAAGTTTATCAAAGAACTTGTGAAATCCAAAAGGAGGTTCATATTTAAATAAAGCATCATCTTCATTTATATTTTTTCTTACAAAGGGAGATACGTCCATGCTGTATTTCTCTGCAAATAACTTGCCCATTTCTTTCTTCACATGAGAAGGTCGACACTGCTCCTGCAATGCAGCTCTGGCATACTGTTGTGCTCTCTAAACCAAAACATACATTATTTCAGTCAGCAAAGACAGCTTCAGAAACATCCAGAGCCCTCTTAATGCAACCCACCAGCTGGCCACTGGCAGTTTAGCAAACACAAGGGTTTATAAAGAAAGCTTAAACATGGCAATAAGAGGCATTTTAAAGCATTCCCTTGAGCGCCGATTCTAACCAGCACAGAGTGAGTACCTGCAAAGGAATGCTTCTCCACCCCATCACTTGAATCTGCAGGGATGGTTTTTTAAAGAATATAAATAGGCTAGTAAAAGTGGTAAGTGAAAGTGAGACACTGAGAACATCTGTACCATTATTTACAAAAACGGATAAAAAACCCTAGACATACCTCTACCCATGTAACAAAGCAGCAAGTGCAATTCTACTCCGCTGCTCAACTGCAAAACCTGAGCTCTGCCTGTGGTAGGATTTTACCAGACATAGGCACTGGGTAAAACTCCTGTGAAATGGCAGTCTGGGTTTGCTTATTAATCAAAATGAAGCAATATTTTTTCCATAGGTATTGCTAAAGTGGTATTGCTAACAACTAAACCACAACTTTAAAAGGAATGTGAAGTGTGGGGGAGGAGAGGGGTGGAAGGGTGTTTCAGGTCTTCTTCCAAAGTCCAGTCACCAAACTGAAAGACTATAACGTCATGCTGCAGAAAATTATTAAGGTGCCAGATAAAACTACACGTTGATCCATCTCATTTAAAACAAACAAAGAAACAAGCAAACAAACAAAAAAAAACCCCACAAAACAAAACAAAAAATCCCAAACAAACAAACAAAAAAACCCCCACAAAACAAAATAAAAACCAACCGGCAACACGAAAACCCATCAGAAATCTGTAGGGACAAGCTAGCATCTAATGTAAGGAAGTGTAAGGAACAAGAGAATTAGTAAAGGTATTACATTTTTATCAGTTAAAATCTATTTGCATGTTCTCTTTTCTGATACAACTCTGATGATTTTTCCTCCACTGTAATTTGAATCTTGACTTTCTGGCTCCTGTGTTTGCTCATGTTTGTTTAGTTTTTTAAAACAAACAAACCACTAACACAAAAAAAAAAACCAAACAACACAACAAGAAACCAAACCAAACCCATAAGCAAACACAAGGGCCAGATAGTCAAGATTCAGATCTAGTGCTGAGCTCTCCTTCTGTACTGTTAAGGAAAGGGAAGTGAATATCTGGCTGCACAAGGAGGGAAGCTGTACTACCCTCCCCCCCACCTTTTTTTTTTTTTTTTTTAAACAGTACTGTTCTACACAACTGCCTCTGACATATTAAAGATCTCTACAAGTTTGAGCATAAAACACAACAATTCTTCCTGGGCAAGGCACAACTGAGTAATTTCATGCTGTACTTTGCCAGCAAGAGTCAATGCATCTTTGGAAGTGTCTCATTTTTAAGGCTGACGGTTGTGCATCCTATTAGTGAAAATAAGTGCCAATCATTTCACAGACAGTTTTGGGCAGTTGTCATCAGCTACTACCTAACCTGACAAAGAGCAATGCTCTTTCCTCATCCTGCATCTAACACAAACAAAATGAATCACCAGGCAGCAATAAACACAGTCCATGCAGCCTTTAGGTTTCCTTGGCTTAAGGTGTTTGCTGTTTGAAAGGAGAAGAATAGAAATAAGTCAGATGAGAAAAAGGGGAGGCAAAGAGGCTCAGAAGGCGAAAAACACGCACTGAAGAAGGTGGGGGGTGGAGGAGGATGTACATGCAGTGATGCCAAGATGAAACTATGTTGAACTGGGGCTCCTGCTTTCAGTTGGGGCTTAGCATTGAGACAATGAGAGACAGAAATATAACAACTCTAAGCCAAGGTAAGCACTGTTACAAAGAGCAGTTTAAGTAGCAAAGGCAGAGAATAGTCATCAAGAAGTAAGAAAAAGAAAGCTTCACTGGCGCCTGTTACACCAGCTTAAAAGCCATGTGCAAAACCATAAGCGAGGTAGCTGCTACCTCAAATAAATGAACCAAGAGCTGCCCCCTCCTGCACATTTGCTCCATGATTCCAAAAACATCTGAGGAACCACAAGGCAAAGCAGATTGGGGAACTGGCTTAGGTAAAAATAAACCTTCGGTTTAATGTGCTGAGTTTGGAGTTTTTAAAAAATGTTACTTTTCATTTGCATCAGTTTTCTCCACACAAGTGTCATCTGCACTGGCACAACAGTATGATTGATATGTCCATTTCAAACATTATTCTTAGCAGTCACTGTTATCTCTTTTTACCCCTAAAAAAACCCATTTCTTCTAGGCAATTGTGTTGTCACTCCACAAGAACAAAATACTAAAGTTCTATGGCATGAAACAAAGCACAATATATTTTCCCCTCACAGGATAATTTCAGCATTTTAGCTCTCTGTTATAAATCCTTATAACTCTTATATTGTTAATTAATAGATATATATATATATTTTTTTTTTTTTAAGGCAAGTTAAAAAAGAAAGCCAAAAAATACCAACCCTTACACGATCAAGGTCCACATATGGCATTTTTGTTCTGTCACATTCTTCAGGACCAAAGCGTAACTTGAAGATATAAAGGAAGCATCCTCCAACCACAAACAGTGCAAGAAGTCTAAAAACGAAAGAAAAAAAAACCCAAATACACAAACAAAAAAAAACCCACATGAACCACACACAAATCAAAACCAGAAGAATGTAGGGGAAGGAGAGAGAAAAAAATTATCTTTTTTTTTCCCCAGTAATCCATCACCTGTTAAATGAGTATTTTTAAACACATTTAAGACAGTTGAACTTCAGGTAAATACTTGCATTTGATTCAAACCAAGAAAAACTATTGATTTGTTCACTGCAAGTCTTTCACAGCTCTTCAGAGGTATCTGCAGCAAAGTATGAACATACATAGATGCTTTGTTAAGGAAAATGTTGCTTATTGACACTATGATTTATTCAGTTCTGTGCCTGTACTATATACTTCAAATGCATTTCTGATGGGTCAAACAGCCCTCCTCACTTAAAGAGATCAAAAGTCACTTTCGTTTTCCTACTTCAAATGACAACTCTGTTTTAAAATCTGTATTTTTATGCAAGCTTAAAAAAAAAAAAAAGGATGGAACTTCAAATTGTAAGATTTTTGGCCAATGGCCACCACTCACAAACAAAACTTTCAACTCACTGGCAGGCCAGAATATGAATTTAGATGCTCAGGTTTGTATTTAAAGCCTAATTTTGTTATTTACTTCCCCAAAACATACGGGGGGGACACGGACGGATGGACCCAAACCACAAAAACAACAAAACAACACACAAACAAACAAACAAACAACTCCAAGCAACTTTAAAATTGAGTAATTTTGGTTGACTCATTTCTCATTCTTAAGGAATCTCACTGTTGACCTCCAATACTCACTCAAGCTCATTTTATGTCTAAACTGATCTGCAAAAATTGCATCATTATTTTTGGTTGGAGCTGTGGTTGTAGCTCAAGCACGCAGTTTGAGCTTTCTTATTTTCACTTCCCAGGGTTTTCTAAGCACTCTGCATTTGCTGAAAAGTCTTCAAAAATATATGCAGCCTACTAAGTGTTCAGTGCTTCTTGAATTTCTTTCAAATTAATTTAATAGAGGTTTCCAAGATTATTTAAAATTAAAAAAATAAATCTTGCACCACATGCACTAAGACACAATCCTGGCACTCAGTTTGCAGTATCTGTTGCAAACAAGGTTATCACTGGAAAAGAAGCACTGTTCTTGCATCTGATTTAACTAAATTAAATGTTGCACTGATAGGGGTCCAAAAACCTTAATCAGCATGTTAGGCTGCAACCCCTGGAAACAGGCTGGCTGGCAGAAAATGGGGGATTCACAGAGCATGAACAAGGCTGGTTTTCCTGCACAGATATTTATCAAGCATCTCTAGATTCAGCTAGGCCTGCACCATTCCAGTCCTCAAAACACCAGTGGATATAACAGCTTGGCTTTGGCTTTTTTAAGCTTTAAGATTTAAAAATTCATGTGGCAGAGATACATCACAGTAGGGACCCTTTTTGGGTTTAAAATACAGTTCTGGATGTACACAAGAACACATTCATTATAATTTTATGCCAAAGTATAAACAATGGAGTAAGATTTTTGTGACATAGCATTCTTCATAAATTAACTATGAAGGGACTTGGCCACAAAATACCCACTAAACACCCACTGCCTTTCACTTCAGGTATCAGACTGTACAAAAGCCTTGACTTACCCAGAGACAAAAAAAAAAAAGATGGGGAATGCTTGGGATATCACAGTGGCTTGGGAAAACAGGTACTACTATGAGAGAGCTTGGGCTCCTCCTCACACTGTTTCAGATGCCCCAGGGAAAGCCATTTGCCTAACCCTCCATTCAATTCCAGTGGCAATCCCATCCCTTGATTTCTGCATCCTTTTTGTAACTGCTCAGTCTAAGGGGAGAGCACCTGATGTCTCTGCTGCTGTGACCATGACACTTACTTGCAAGTACCTTTTAAAAACCAGCTTAGTCTTCTCATCTTTATGTGCATCCACCTTACACCATTGCACAGGAGGTGAACAATCACTTTTCAGCTTCACAGAGTTATTGTCACTCACCATTGCTGAAAAAAAAGGAAGAAAAGAAAAATTATAGTAACTTTTGCTGAATTGAAAAAAAAAATATCCAATGACTGTTAACTTCCCAGAGAAGACTGTTATTCTAAGTTCTCACATCAGGAATACTGAATTGCTCCTGACCTCCTTGTGATCAAGAACATGCTCATCTCAGATGCACCGCCAGGATATGATTCTAAAAATACATATATATTCCCAGGTATTCCAATTATATCAGTTACTGTCAAACACTACTGTTTTATCTTGGTCAAACACCATTTTGTTTAAGCAATTATTAAGACTCCAGACACAGAACACTTGGGGTATTTAGGGTCTCCAAATCAAAATGTCCAGGCACTATGCTACCCTGCAGAATTCAAGCATGTTCCCAGCATGCTGAACCCACACAAACCATCCCATCCTCAAAACCAGAGCCCACATTACACATCAACTCCCTAATTTCCTCAAGGTTAAGCAAACCTGTCTCATCATCGGTCTGAATCTACCTGTGACCTCTTCAGAAGCACCAGCAATGGGGTCAGCAACTTCAACAGCAAGCACCAAAGATGGGTGTGCAGGAAATTTTGCCTGGCACATAGCAGGACCAGGAGGCTGCCAGCACCAGGGCAGTTCCTGGGAACAGCAGCAGCTCCCCTCCCAACAAACACTGTGAACCCAGCAGGAACGCACAGTGCTCCCTCACAGATAGGCAAGTTGCTGATCATCAGCTAACAAGAAGCCATGTCGCTGTTTGCTGTTTGTAAGCTCCCAGGAGTTTCTATCAGTGTGCTTCGATTCTGAGCTTGGAAAGAAAAATGCAGGCTGGCACATCAGCTTCTCACAGCCTGCTGCTGTTAACCAAAGACACAAGCAAGGAAGGAAACACCACGCAGAGGCCACCCGTACGAGCCTGCTGGTTTGGCCCTGAAAGGAGAAAGGCTACCGACAAGGGTTTGTCCTGCTGTAGTGTCCTCGTGAAGCAGCACTCCCTTTGATCAGCCAACCATGGAAGGGCACAGTCTGATGATCCTCCACAGCTGAGGATATGGGCACTATTCCTCCCCTTTGATCTCAGTGCTTAACCCTCAGCTCTTCGGCCACAAAGACATTCACACTCTTCTGTTCTCTTGCCAAGAGCTCTGTCACAAGAACATTTTGGTTAAAAAAAAAAAAAAAAAAAAAAAAAAAGCACAAAGGGGAAGGTTTTTACCCAGGGACAATCTTCCATACTCTTTTCCACTACAGCTCCTTTTATTTTATATGGTGATACAACCCATCTGAACTAACCTATATTGCCACTTCAAAACACTTTGTTCAGACGAATAACTGATGTTCTTAAACACCAGGATGAAGGAGCTGATGAGACAGAAGTGTCCCCTCCAGATCTCAAATCCAGCCCACTGAACTTTCAGGGATATATAATTCAGAAGATGACTCAAAGTCAGTCTCTGCACAGTCACACATTTCTCAGTGACAAATTTGATATACATGGTAGAAGATAAAAAGCCACAGACAACAGTTGAGTGATGCTTTCTAGAGTCACCCACAAATGATCACAACCCACAAAACTGAGCATGGAAAAAAAAACAAACCACAAAACAAACCAACACAACAAACAACCCTAATGTGGGGGTTTTTTGCCAGCAAAATCTTCATCACTTACTTCAACTATTATGATACTACCAACCCCACCTCAAAACACCCACCTAGCTGTATTTATTAATTGCACAGACTGAGCTGTCACACCTGTTTGTAGGCCTTTGGCACAAAGCAGCATTACCTGAAACAACATCTTTTAACAGATGTGAAAGCACTGTACAGAGGGTGGTACTGTTACGCTTTTCTCGGATCAGGGTAAACCAAAACCCAAGGAGTGACGTCCCAGGGACCCGCAGAATTCCAGTGGTTACACTGGAAATCAAATCCAGCTCTCCCACATAACGTGGCAGGGCACAAGACAGCAAGTCACAGGGAACCTACAAGCTCATCATTTTCTCAGAGCAACACCTCATCTTTACTGACAGCATCTGTACCCCTGAACAAAAACGGCACAGAGGAACAAAACTGGGTGTTGACACCACCACGCCCGCCATCTTCGTTCTAAGTCCATTTTGCTCTCAGCTAAGGTTTGCAGCAATTTAGTCAAGTCTACATGGGTAAAGGCCTAGGATGCACCAGCAGAATTCATTACAAGGACCATACCCTAGTGCCAGTTACAGATCACCAACTTGAACTGCTCTACGTTGATATGTCCAGTGCCAATCCTGCAGGACTTGCACAATCACCGTATATTCCAGGTATGAGGAATCCTTCCTGTCACACTACAAGGACAAGACAAGCAGAAACCCCTCACCATTACCTGGGACCCAGTACCTCCATACCAACACACCTTGAAGACACTAGGTATCCACAGAGATCGTGTTGACAGCTCACACAGGGAGCAACCCAGGTCCTTGGAGCCTGCCAGCATGGTCACACATGGCACACAGAATGAGTAGTGATTAGAGGATGCTGCAGAGCTGCCGAGAAGAGCATGGACAAGGCCTGCAGAACATGTGGAAACTCCAGGATTGCTCCACATGTACACAGAGAGGGTGCACAGCCAGATCACCTCGGAGACCAGCTCAGACCAGCACAAATGGGGCACTCAGCACTGTCTGGCAAAAGGGAAGGGCATCACTCACTGACATGGATGACTTACTGCACGGACATGATCACTGAACGCTGCATGTGCCTAAGCTACAGCATACAACAAAACAATGATTACATCTGTCAGCTCCACAGATCTCTATGTAGGCAGCTGGGTTGAAGTATATAAAGGGAACTTTTCTTTTCTTAAAAAGAAAACACACCGAATAAAAAGCAGGAAACCAGTTTCAGGCAGTTTCACCAGAGAACAATGAATGCAGGTAACAATTCTCTCTCCGGTAAACAACATAGAGGTAACTTGATCACAATCTATAGGGACCTAGATCAGAACTAATTCTGCATAAAAGAATCGGTCAGATTAAGTATCAGAGGATCCTGCTATAAGGAAATCACTACAACAGCAGACCAAGTGACATCATGAGGTCTGGACGTAGTACTGGTCACATTTATGATGGAACACACTCCAGATTAAGCACATATTTTCTAGCAGTTTGAATTAAAACCATAAAGTTTTACAGCTTGAATTACAATAGTAGGGTTAAAGCCTCACTGCCTTTGCTTTGTTCAAAGCAGGTTTTTATTTCTTTGCAAATAAGTCTTTCCTATTCTAGGACACAGATTCTGTTGTAATTTAACAGGAAAACTTGCTTTGCAAAGACTGCTCAACGTATACAAAACTTTTTATTGCCTAATGGCACTAATGTACTCCTGGAATCATCCTGCAGGAGAACAACACCACAGCCAGTCTCTGCTGTATAAGTCAAAGAGTGCTTTGCAGACAGCATGCTTTTAATCACTTCCAAGGGTGAGAAATTCCTACTACAGCATTGTAGGCTGAGATCCTGTAACAGATGCACTTTTCATGATGCCTTTCAAAGCAAAGAAAAGGGAAGATCTCTGAAAGATGGACAAGGAACTCCAGAGGTGGAAAGTAATGAATACAGAAGAGGATTAATGAGGAATACAAGACTAAAACAAGCAAATGCTATCAGAAAGTCTTCTGTGCCTCTAAGCAAAATAAATGCTGGTCACCACCAAATAGCTGCTTGACTTATCCTGGATGTGCAAAAAGAACAAGTAAACACAGAATTTAATTACTCACCTCAGCACACCCTTCCCAAGTCCAGCTCTTGGTATGTTTAATGGTTTTGTTTAATTTGCTTATATAACTGAAACAACACCAGTTTTCATGTAATTTGCAACAGTTTATTTCAGGTTGACTTTTGTCAGTTCTGTTTATTTTAATTGATTCCTTTCTCGATCAAGTCAATATACACAGACAGACAGATATATCAAGCCAAAATATATCTGTCCAGCACTGCATTTTTAAAAATTCACTCAGGGTCTGATGCTGCACTATTATCTAAGTCTGTAAGCACATTCCACTGGCTGGAATGGTGCAGGAGGGCTCAAAAGAGCAAGGTTGGCAGTAACAAGTACCTAAGCACGCACCCGTCCCACAGTCTTCCTGAGCTTCAAAAAAAGAAAAAAAATTCTATGGATTTACAGAGAGAATCATGGCAGCTAAGAAACCAAGCACCAAAGACAAGCCAAGTATCCAGATTTTGTTGTTTGCATACAAAATTCTGCCAAACACAGCTACACCCCTTCAGAAAGGGGGAGTGCTACAGTTGTTTCAGGAGCCATAAATGCAAATGTCTCAATTTCCGTACAGAAGGCGTCTCAGTAGTACTGCTGTGTTACAATCACATTTTGCATTGACATTTCCATAGCTACTCATTGTGGTGTAATGAGTGAGGACTCAAGGGACTTAAATTTGCTTTTCATCTACTGAAGTGATCTGTGTAAAGCTGCCATGAAAGCTAAATTGCCCATCAGTAGGAATACACTCCAAAGCTTTTTGTGGTGTTATTCCCTTCACCATGATTTATTTCTGTCTCATTGTTATTCTTAAGTAGACAAAATTTCCACACTTGGAATATTTCAAGAAGCAATTAATTTAAGTCTTCAGGATGTTTTTTTATGTGGGAATGCTAAAAACAAAAAACCAGCATGTGTCAAGTTGTACATGACCGCTGCCACACCCTGAAAATTGTGTTTGATTATGTACAGCACCCGGACTTACCCAAAGACTCTCAGCCCTCATTGTCTGAGTGTCAACAGCATTACCGGGCATGGAGACAGGACCAGACCAGCATCCATAGGAGCAGATTGAGGCACATCCCTGCATCCTTTACCACCCTCTCATTAAGCCCCCAGAACCATAACCCCAAGCACAGGATGTTTCCACTTGCTCCTTCACCCTACCAACTCCAGCACATTTCCCACATCCCCCCACACACAGTTAACAGCTTCCGCAGCCAAGCTCAGCATTTTTATGTTGGGTACCATTGCAAAATAACTGTGTCTGCAGGCAGGGACCAGAGCCACAGAGGAAGCACCTGCATGGGCACTTACTGGCAGCCAGTAACTCTTCATGCAGAGGCTTATCCCCCCCAGATCTACACAAACACCTGCACACGGGCTGATACTCGCCACTTGCTCTTACTCAAGACTGTGGAGAAACTACCCCAGGCAAGCCACTACTGAAAGCCCAGGACAACAAGAGCGATCCTACAGCTGTGTAGCATCTAGCACAACACAATCTTTGATGACAACCCGAACTCCTAGGAGTTGAAGATACAGATGAACTTTCTCTCTCACGTGACCAGTTGTAGCAACCGCTTTACAAGTTATCTGCAAGGCAGTCTATTTCTCACATCTTGCTGCACAATGAAGCCTTTAAAGTTCATGTAACAAGATCAAGAAGCTTTCATATAAAACCCAAAGCAACTGAAACATGAAAGTCACACCTCTATAAATGGATTGCTAATCAAGAACAAAAGGACTCAAGCAGGCAGTGAAACAGAATGTAAAACTAATGCAAAAATACCTGCTCATTTCACGTCCCCTCCTCTAAATCAGATAACGTAAATTACTTGAACATACTTACAAAACAAGTAAATGATAAAATGAAAGCTACTTGGTTTTGAGCAACATTTGTATTTCAATAAAGAATGGCAAAGTTAAAAGGCAGAGAGAGTTTTCACATGGAATAAATTTGAGCGAGATATTCTTTGAGATGCTGTGCACGTTACCAGCAATGAATTCTGCACGAACTTCCTGTTCCAAGGCAAAAAGCCCACAGACACAATGCAAAACTTTAGGCAAGGAGTTAGGAGAGTACACTTAAGAAAATTTAAACCAATTACAGATTGTTTCCTGGACACATTTGGGGAAAACAGATGCAAAATTAATGATGACTACAAAACACTAGTGTCAATGATTACTTGCAAGACTTGAGTCCATGAAAAGATTGCACATTTTATTATCCTCTTTATCAACCAAATAGATATTAAGTTTCATTTTCACTTTAAAGACATACAATATTTGAACAGAATGTTATTAATTTATGTAAACAATGTGAAAAATAGCTTCATAAAACTTATGGTTAATTTTGTTTGCTTCTGCAATATTGAAACCCATAGGAATTAAATGTAAGGGCTGAGATGTAAAAAAATAAATGGTTAATTAGGTGGTAGTTTGGGTGGGGTATTAAACAGATTTTTTAAAAAATGTTTAAGAGCCATCTGTTAAGCAGAGCCTCAGTTGAAGAACTGTAAGAATATTTAACTTATCTTCTGATCTTTTTTTAATGAAGTCATTAAAAAACTGATTCAGAAGTCAGTGTAAAACTCTCCGAGTTCCCTCCCACATCTTCAAAACACGTTCAACTCTCTTCAATGAGCAAAACAGTCTTGATTTGGGGAATTATAATTTATTACCAACTAATACAACTTCTAATCACCAATCCTAATATAGAGAAAAAGAAAATAAAACATTTAACCCATGAGTAAACACCTTTCCTTCCTTTTCCACAAACTAAACTTTAGCCAAACACTTCTCCTCCCCTCCCCTCCTTGTCTCAATTTCCCTTATTTTTGCCACAGGTCCATCCCAAGTCCTCCACGGAAGCAACAGGCAGTGCAGGAGCTTGAGCTTACGTACATAATGATTCCTCCTCCAGGACTCTCCCTCCCAAGTATCCCGACCAAGCCACGATCCCTTCAGATCCTTCCTACACTTTCAAACTTCATCTCTTCACTGGTCACTATAAACCATGAAATAAATTTTACAAATAACCTCTGTCCAGTTTAAAAAAAAAAAATAAAACCCAAGATAGATAATTTTCTTTAATTAACAGTGAATCAAGCCTGGCCAAATAATAATCAGGAAGAAAAAAATATAATAAAAATAATTAAATAACTGAAGCTAAGGATAGTTTGTTGTGTAACCCTTTAGACACAGAGGACTTAGCAGTTGTGTTTTACAGTCAAACTGCAATGGACCACAGGTATTACTATCCATCCAAAACACATAGTATTTCTTAAATTCAAAACTAATTTTGAAACATATGCTTGCATGACTTAAGAAATTCATTATTCAAAAACGCACAATCAACCTGGAACAACATAGGATCATCCACTAGCAAAAGGCACTCCAGGAACTGCAACTGAGTGAAGGACTGCCTTACTTTCCAGTAACTTCTGCAGAAGTGAATCCCTATTTTTAAGCTAAATTTTAAATGCAGGTTTAACAGACCAGTGAAGCTAACTGAAAAGCTGCCCAGATGTTGAAATTTGATTTAAAACCTATACAAGAAAAGTAAAGAGTCTTTTAATTGAATGGGCCCATTTGCCCATAGTGACAAAATACTTGGGGGCAAAAGCAGGAAAAGAAGAGAAACGGACAAGTTATCCCCAAAAAATTGTTTCCAAATGGGAAATCTCTTTCTGTAACACAATAAAGTTTGAAACACCTTCTTTTAAGACTCCTGTTCAATGGTACCTGACAAAAATCCCTTAAACCCACAAGCATGAGAAAAAATTCCAGAGATATTAAAGATTTGAGGTAGACAAAGGGACACGCCAAGGCATGAGAGATTTTCAAGTTATAATCTGCAGCAATGCCTTAACTGTTGGATATTTATCTTGAAATAATCCTCCAATCATCACCCTACCACTTCCTACCAGAAAAAGTCACAAGACATCCAGAGACAGCAACCAGGAAGCTGTGGCAGATTAGGGCCTAACAGCTTCTTGCCGGGGGAAAAACTGGAACTGAAGTTAAAAATTAGAGACTTCTGTCAATTATTTCTTTGGTTGCAACTATATAAACACCACAGTAAAGTTGGTACTTCAATATATTTAGATATTTGATGAACTTTCTTTGAATATTATCTGCTTAGCACCTATTACTATTGGATAAAAAAAAGCATTTGACAGGCTTGCCTGTTGCAATGAACAATAGAGTCCATTGTTTTGGTTAATTTAATAAAGTCAATAGAAAGAATACATCCTTGACAACAGAAAGAAGTTTAGCCTATAACATGGTTATAAGCACCTACAACAGGACATTGATTACATTAGTGCATAATGCAGCTTACACAATGAACTGTGACTGGTACGGCTTTTTAATCAGGCTATAAAAAGTAAAAACCAATCTTGTCTGTACAATCTGCAATTCATTTGGTCAAGATCTGTCTCCTCAGAAAATAAGAATGTAACACTGAATCCTGTACAAGTGGACGCAAAAAAATAAACAGGGAGTAAATCAACATTTCAGAGCAGCTGACAGGCACTCCCAAAGGCACCAACAGGACTGCAGGTGAAAATTATTTTGCCCGGAGCCATGAACACCAGCCAGAAGCAGTGGTACCTTAGAGGCATGACCATTTTGCTCTCCTTGCTTTATGATGCTCTACTTGTGTTTTCTTCTAATTGTTTAATGGCTCGTTCCTACATCCTCTCTGCAACATCAACCACCAACTAACATGAAGTCATTAATAACTTTACATTATTGTGTCTATTTGCCCAGCCTTTTCCTAGAGGAAGGATACACATAGATAGCTCCAACATCCTCTTACCCTTGGATCATCTAAATTCAACACAAAAACAAACCAAAAAAACCAAACCAGTTTCAGCTCAAATCTGGTCCAATTATCACGTTAATTATAAGTACTCAGAGTGCAACACCGTCGCTTCCTTTCAGCAGCACTCAGAGGAAGCTTTTTGGATATTAATAGTTCCTACTAAAATAATGTTATAGGCAAAGAATCCTTAGTGAGGTTCCAAATGACATCTCAATGTTCAAATCAGGGATCATCATCTTCCTGATTTCATTTCTGCTTTGGCACCCTCTTCTCTAGCCAAGCTTTTCAAGGGTTTCTAAGCTTTTCAGTGAAGCTTCTTTCAGGTGCTCTAAAGTGAGGAATGGCAAAAATCCATAATGTACATACACGAGAAATATCAACAGGATGAGCTTCAATACTTAAGAGGATGGCTATTCCTTTGTGACAGTCAAAATCAGTATCTGAATTTGGGATTTTTCTGACTCCCAAATGAGCCACAGAAAGTCAGTGTTCCGGCCAAGCAGGAAGAAACAGGTGAGTAAAAGCATTGCTGTTGTGAACATGTGGTATTAAAAAGATCACAGAATGCTAGGAGTTGGAAGGGACCTCTGGAGATCATCTTGTCCAGCCCCCCTGCCCGAGCAGGGTCACCTAGAGCAGGCTGCACAAGAACACATCCACATGGGTTTTGAAAGGCTTCAGAGAAGGATACACCACAACCTCGCCTGGCAGCCTGTTTCCATGGCTCCATCATCCTCACAGATAAGTAAGAAAAGTTTCTTTCATGCAGAGGAAGCTTTGGACCCCCTCTCGCCCTTTTTGTTTGCACTTTTCTAGAGCAAATCCCAGTTTTTCCTTTCATGTTACTTGTGTAAGAAACAGTGGCCTGTCTGTTTGAGGTGTTCAGAACCTGAGGT
The DNA here is from genome assembly GCA_024605025.1 of Megaceryle maxima. NCBI lineage: Eukaryota > Metazoa > Chordata > Aves > Coraciiformes > Cerylidae > Megaceryle > Megaceryle maxima. Next base: position 2,845 of record JANHGN010000418.1, on the reverse strand, counting down.
CAACCACTCCTCTCAGCACCTGCTGAAGCCAGCAAATAGGCAGGAAGAATGAACTGCAGTGTAAGAGCAGGCAGCTGCTACTCAGAAAGCATTCCTGTGCACAACTCACATGTCCCTTTTCACAGTGCATCCTGCTCCCCAGGCCCACAGACCCTGCACTTGGGGAAGCGCTGCTCTGTTCCAGTACTTTAAGGAAGAGCCTTGCCAGCCAGGAAGGAAGGAAGGCAGTGCCACGTATCAGCACATCACCCACCACCAGCTGGGCAAGTTCATCTAGCACAAATGGTCGATATTTCTGAGCCCCCACAAGGAAGCCAAAATAAATTTGTTTTTTCCTCTTCCATGGGAAGTTTGAGAAATAAATCTTCCCTAAAATGAATGGTTGGAAAAGACAAGGCATAACACTAATCTTTACTGGGCTAAGGAAACATGCCAGCATACTTACACAGCCAAGATGTTTCATATTGCATCTGAATTATGCAGCAGAATAGCACTGAACAACTGGTAATTATGGAACAATGTTAATAGTACAGCAGCATTTTTACCACAGTATCATCTAACTCTCCAAGAGATCATGGTAAAAATCACACTTAAGCCTACAGAAGCAAAAAAGGCGATGCCAAAAGCCTCCCATAAAGAAAAGACTTAAAAGGAAATTGCATTACAGCAAAGAACACTGCTGGAACTAATTTTAGTGCTTAACTTCTGAATTCAAGACCTAACAGGTTGCAGAGAGGGCTGGTGAGATGGGTGATGGAAGAACTGCTCCCAAGTAGAACAGAGAGCTCAGCTTGTCTAGCTTCGCAAAACTGGCTGAGTTTGTCCTTAGCTACACCACACACGTAAACACCAATGCCAAAAGCAAATAATTAAAACAAAAGGACAATGTTAGCACAGAGGGAAAAGTGGTTGTAAATAAATATGGACTTCAAGCAAACAAATTCCTGAGGAGCAAAGGAATAGCCTTCCCCTAGAAATAATGGCAAATAACAGCCCTTAACACAAATTTTAAGAAAATTCTTAATAATTTATGAATGACCTTATGAGAGAAAGTTTCCTGCAATAGGGGAGACTCCTCCATGGTCCAGAAGTCCTACATTCAAATCACCGCTGTGCAGTTCTGAAGCGTTGGATGCTCCCGCTGTAGATGTTTTCATCTGTGGTGTTCCATTAAATTTCATACAGACTCACTTGTAATTTCAAAATTACAACATGACAAGTTTGAAGCATCGGCTGGGTCTCGTTCAGTAATTTAGCCCTCATCAAAACCCAAGACCTACTTCTATTTTCCAGGCTCTCTTATCTAAGCAAAATAACTTGCCCTCCAAATACCCCAGCTCCACAGCAATCTTGGCACATTCTGCATCCATCACATAAACTGCTGTATATAAAGCAAACAAAATTAAACATTTTTAGCCTGTTTTCCTCAGTGAAAGGAAGTTTCTGCTATCACACTTTGTCTTCCTACATCCTGTCTCTAACTGCCTGCCAATCATTTGGCCAATGTAATCAAATCCAATGGAAGGGAGGATGTTACATCCCAAGAAGTTCCAGGAAACCAGAGATAGGACCAGCCCGTTTCTCACCAGCCCTGAGGAAGTGGATAACACATCAAAGTGCCTGCACACACTAACTCTCCAGATGCATTTTGACCTTTCAGTGAAATTCCCTGAATTTGCTGCCTCTTGTCTTCCTAGCAGAGGACTTGAGACACAGCTCAAGATTTCCTGCTATGTGATCTAGAAGTGAGATAGTAATCTCACTGCAGCAAAACAGATGGAATAACAGTCTAAAAGAAAATAGCACACCACTTCTAAACTGCATCCGCAGTCCCATTGTAAGCTGCATTTAAAAACACGTATCTACTCTAGACACAAAGATCATTTACATCAACAAGCTTCCTTTAGAGAAATAAGAACTACGCATCTTGCTTACCTATTTTTTTCAGAATAAGACAAAACCAGCCATTTCCCTCAGGAAAGCTTGTTTACCTCCAGTAATTTTATGAGCCTTGCCCCCCTATTTCCATAACTAAAGAGAGATGCAAAATAAACATCTCTCTCCCATAAGCCATATTTTGATCTTACCTACTGGAAAAAACAAACAAACAAACAACAAACCAAAAAATACAGCTCAGCACAAAAGACATCTCTGAGTAGTACCTTAAGAAAATAAAAAGGGGTTGGCAGTAAGAGCAGAAGTCATTTCTGTTCTTATCACTCCTGAGCAGGATAAGACAAAATCACCCAGAAAAAGGCTATCACAACCTGCAGACAAGCAGAAGCCTATACATTTTATTTCACGGCAACTCAAGACAGCCCCAGCTACGCTCCTCTCCCTTGGGAGGGGCCCAAGACAGACCCGAGTTCCATCACCCATATGCTCAAGAACTCGCGGCCGCTACCTCACCGCCAAGCCCTCCAATGCTCAGCATCTCCTCGCCTTCCCCGGCAGAGAGAGACCTCGAAGCACAGACACTGCTGGAGCACATCCTAAAACACCTCAGCCGACACCACAACGCGGTGGCAGTCGGGGCCTGGCCCGGGTGTCCCCGGAGGCCTGTGGGTGCCCCCTGTGGGCGCGGGGGGTCCCCACGGCACGTGAATGCCTCCGGGAGCCCTTCACCCCCTCAAAAATCACCCCCAAACGCCTGTATCTTCACGCCTCAGCGGTACCGCAGACCCTTTTCAGCGGCGAAAGAGGCCGCCGGAACGCTTCTGAGGGCAAAGACCCCTCAAGACCCCAGCTCCCCGGAGGCCCCGCGCCGCCGCATGGCCTCTCCCCCCCAAAAAAACCCACCCCCTGCAAATTACCCCAAACAGCCGCCTCATCCCTGCGGGCGGCA
>JANHGN010000417.1:44496-64142 GCA_024605025.1 Megaceryle maxima | reverse complement strand
ATGAAAATTTAAAATTATTTTAAATAAAAGTTATTTCCTTTCCTCATCATCTGAGACCTTTTGCTTGGCCTTTTTTACTGTACCATACTATTTTACTTTCTTTTTTTTTCTTTTCTTTCTATAAATTTTCCTTTATTTTGCACCTTTGAATAGTTTCTTTAGCAGAATATTTACTTTTTTGGCACATTAAATCAGCAGTTAGCTTAATTCTCATCAAACTGATCTCACTGGGAAATTTGGACTGTCTTTACAGTTGGCTGTGTTGCTGGTAAAATCAACATACTCCCTGCCCTCCTTAAAGTAAGCAATAAAAATGCTCAGATTGGTACAGCTGATTTAAGTTCATTGTAATGATATCAGCTATGCAATGGTTGCACCTATGGAGATGCATAAGTCTGGAAGTGAAAACTCACAGTAGATATTGATACGCTTAGGCTGGTAAATGCTATAAATAGAAATCATCCAGTCTGCATTCAGTTGTCAGTGAAAAGACAAGGGCTTGTACAGTACTGGAAGGCAGTAAGATTCAGTATCTCTATGTTCATTTGAACATACCTCCCTCTGAGGGGAGTTTCAGTTTTGAAAATTAGCAAAGAAAATGCTTTCATTTTAGATGTTTAGTTCTGAAAGGCTGTATATTTTGTATCTGCTCAGGGAGCATAATATTAATAAGAAAATTAACTCCAATTTCTCTGCTGATGCTAAATGATACTGGTGATGGATATTTTACTGGAAAGAAACATTTCATAACACCAGTGACCTGAATAGTCAGTTTAGGGACTATAGTTTTTCTTTGTCAAAGATAAAATACTAGTTTTAATTCCAATGTGACATGTTGAAATATAGTTGATAATGTTTAATTACCTGAGATTTGAAAAGTAACAAACTTCTCTCTTTGCACTGACAGTCAATTACTCTTTTCCTGTAAGTCTTTCATGGACTGATAGACTTTAAAGTCAGGTGGTGTAATACATCTTTTGATCTCACCTCATAGCTGACACGGTTCCCAATAACTTGTGTTTGACTACAGTATACCTGTTGAGAATAGCTTAAATTTTTTGTTTGGGTGAACCCATAGTAGGCAGCTCTTGTTGACCTTGGCCACTCCCTCCTGTTCCTATGCTGAAGATAATTTCTCCCTCCGTACGGCCCACACGACTGCTGTACAGACCAGTCAGGAAACAGGGACAGGGATATTATTTTTCCTGTGTTTTTTTCTAAACTGCATAATTCAGTGATTCTTTACTGAAGAATATGGTCCAACAGCTGTTTATATTATAGATGCCAGCTAGCCGTATCACCAGGATAGTAAAAAGTCATTGATAGATGAAAGATATGAGGAATACAGGAGGGTAGATGAAGAAAGTTTTCTTCTACAGAAAATACCATATTCAGGTCTTCTTTTGAAGAGGCAAAATGGGAAAATTGAGCTCTTCTCTTAATTGGCTGCTCCTTAGGTTAATTGCTTCCACTGTTAAAGAAGTATGCCTTATTTCTAAGTTTAACTGATCCAAATGATAAAGCTACTCATTAGCATGGTAGTATTTCTGTTGTCTTTATAGTACATTAATACTGTGCGTTAATAAAAATTTATATTTTTAAAATATTATTTTTGTTATCTCAGACCTAGTGGATATACTGTATGAAAATTTAGACAGGGAAAGATTAGGTACTGGTCTATTGTTATTCTTCAAACAGGATCTATTTTAGGTTGTGTCTCTGAGTTAGTATTACTCTGTCTTCAAGCACTTTCTAGATGTTATGTCAGAAACAGTGGCCTATATTTCAATTGTATCCTAGGTTTTATACTTTCCCTTTTTGTTATAGTTATACTGATGTTTATAATGTGCATTTCATTGATAAAAAAATTTAATAATGTTGTTTTAAAAGCCTTCAGCTTTACATAAATGATTACTATGCAGTAAAATGCAAACACGAAACTGTCAGTGCAAGATATTGCAATATTTCTAAAGTGTCCTGAGTAATGAATAAGCATTTGAACTAACTGAAAAAAAAAAATAGATAAGCATAAGCATACAATGGTAATTTATTTTGAGGTACTATTGAAACGTAATTCAGAAAATTAGTAATTCTCTATTTGAGGTACATTTGGATGGTGTACCACAGCAGCTGTAAATGTATTGCAAAGGAGAGGATTTTTTTTTTTCCCTATTAAACATGCTCCTGTCTGGACTCCTTTGCTTGGCTCCTTGCTTTCTATCATATTAAAACATCTCATTTTGACTTTGAATTTTGGTTCAAATTATATAAACTTTGCTTAGCCTAACACAAATCATTATATGTGTTCAGTATTGAGTAAAAACTTACCTGTATTGATGTATGCTAGACTGACCATTATTAAACAATTGATTCTGTAGCTTCTTAGATGATTGGTTTTGTTTCAGAATGTCAATTCTTCCTTATAGTCTAATGTTAAATCTTTGTATTTTAATTATTATTCATAATAAATAGACATTTTGAAATGTATATCTAAATATGAATTTGTAAGGAGAGGGGTTTTTCCTATTGAGTAGGAAAAAAGAGTTCTAATTAATAAGGATAGGAAAAAAAACTTACCATTGGGCTTTGAGATTATTCTTTGGCAAGAGTTTCATGGGAACAAATTACATTGTCATAGTGTTAAAGAAAATTTTGTAATTTAACTACACCCAGTTAAATTAAACTTGTGGAGGCTAGTAAAACTGGACACTTTCTGAAATACTTTAGCACTTTGTACTGAGTTTTTGAATATAATAAATGGCTTGAAAAAGAATATAATAAATCCACTAATTAAGTAGAAATTCCAACAAACGTTCATAGAAACAAGGGCGCTTCCCCGATTCTCATCTGACATAATCTCCAAATTTCATGTTTGTTCTCTGAAGTATAGGCACGTTTTTACTCAAAAATATAATTGCTTGTGTATTGACAACATGATTCTTATTCTAATCTAATTTTCAAAAATATCTTAATCATTCCAACATCTACCATGCTATGATTCTATGATCTTAACAGGAATATTTTTAAAAGTCTACCAGAAGCAAGGATCCAACTATTTCTAACAGAATTATCAGCAAAGTTTCTTAATTGTACAATGGGAACATGATTACTTGTTTTCTCCTTTCTGCCTTATTCCTTTAAATTGGCACCAGAGCCACACATTTATGCAATATTCGAATATATTCTTGGGGAAAACCCAAAAAAGTGGCATTCCCTCCACTGTGTTCCCCTTCTTCCACACACTGTGGATGATAATCTTTCTAGGCATCATCTCCAAAATATTATATTAAATTACTCTAGCACAGGATCTTTCTGATTATTCATCATTCACCAAAAAACCTAGAGATTGCTATGATTACCTCTGGGTCATGCTTGTGCTTGTAAAGCTGGGTGATGCTTTTAATATCTGCCCATATTTCCTCATTCCCATTCCATGACAGCCCTGGTCTCAGTCTCTTTGCGAAATGTCTTTCACAGTAAAAGAATAAGAGGAGGTTGGGAAAGACAACTAATTTTAAATCTTTGCTATGGGTCACCAAAGAAGGGGTTGACAAAAGAAGCTAACATAAGGTAGATACCACACTTTTCCTCTTTCTCCTCTTAGAAGATTCAGGAAGATTTAGATAATGTAAACCCTTAGCCTATTGGTGAAAAAATTATATTCCATCTCAAGTACTTTTTAAAAAACATCCAATTTGTATAAAAGAGAAATACTAAATAAAAGTGGAAAAGGATTAGTCTCAAAGTACCTCATTCTAATGCTAGGATGGCTGCATACTAAACATTGTAAATTGATTAACTATCAGAATGATCCATATAAACCTTCTCCACTAGTTTGAAAATTAAATATGCTTGACCATTGATCTGCCAACAGCAGCATAGATCTTAAATATTCTGTTAGGAATTGCATGATTTAATTTGTATGATTTGTTTTGTGTATTCTTATTTACTTATGCACTCTAGCAATTTATTACAGGAAAGCCATATGGCAGCCTGAATTTTCAACTCCAAACTGAAGTAAAGTAAGTTTCTATTTCATGGAGAGGTATTCTCGAAGTTGTTAGATTGCTTTCTAAAAAAATGCCACATGCATTTTCCACATAATGTAGGTTTTGCCCTCTAGTTAGATGTATTGACAAACTAAACAGACATCTTTTTTATGGTGCTGCTGAAGAACATTTCTCACTGCTCTTTAAAGTTCTCTTCATACATGAGATAAAGCATATGACCTCAGCCCTTCTCATACAATGTATTTCCCTTCTAAGTATCTACTTTGAATATGTTCTTTTGAGCAATAGCACACTAGCAGCTGCTGATAAAATTATACCCATGGAAGAGTAAAAATATCCTTTTCCTTGTTCTTTTGTATTTTTATTAATATAGATAATGTTGATTTTATACTAGTAAACTTTATGTTGTCACCTTTGCAAAACAACTGTAGACACTTCCCACACTGTTTAAAAATAATTTCATTTATCTGCTAGCCACCAAGTAACCTTTTTAATATGAGGCTCTTCTTATAAAATCTTCCAAGAAGTCTTACCACAGATAAATCTTTTATATTTTTCAAGTGCCTGAGTATCATCCTTTCAGTAATCATTAATCTTGTATATACCCATTCTGATGATGCTTTAGGGATTAATTTAATTCCCAAAATGTCAGACAAAATGCAAACAGAAGGTTCTGAGCATATTTTGCTTTCAATTATTTGACATTACGGACTAAAATAATTTACTTATTCACTCTGAGAAGAAGGAGGTTATATCGTCTGCTAGCAGTTAAATATGTATTGAGATAGCTTTTTGGTGTTTTCTCTAGAATATGTACTTTCTTTTCCATTTTGAGAAGCAAATTCCAGACTAGCTTCCAAATTATTCCAATTTACCGGAAGTGAATACCAACAGAACAGTAGCATGAAATGTATGCTAGATTATCTCTGTGAATGATATTTGGTTTGGATAGAAAGACTAAGCAGTTTAGAATTTAGTGGAAAGTTTATCTACATTTTACTTTTTTTTTCCTACACTTCTCTAATAAAGGAAACATCTTTCTTCATAGAACTTTCAATACTCCAGGAGGAAAAATGTACAGGTATAATTCCTTTACATAGACAGGACATTAGTAATATTGTACATCCTCCTGAGAAAAAGTTCATAGTATTTTTAACAAGCACAAAGAATGTATTTCATAAAAAATTATAAACTCAGTACAATATGCCACATATAAAACAATATTTGAAGTGTTGTAAGGATACACCTGATATCTACTGATATTCTATCTATATAATTTCCCTGCATTATCTCTGTTCATACATTTATACTTCTCTAAACTATGAAAAATATACTGATGTGGCACAGTGCATACACTTTGCATAGGATTCATCTGATTAAAGGCAGATTTTCATTTCAATTAATCATCCTAGTCTTCTATGTCTTCCATGAAGATATAGCCCATATATTTAAGGGGTCATTACAGTAATATGTCTCACCAACATGTATATGTAAACCAGATCATTCAATGAATCATACACACCAACACTGGCTATATCTCCTCACCAAATATGAAGGAAAGCTAGTGAGGGAAGAGATGTCTTAGATTAGCTCAATCTTACTGTTTTCATTATTGCTATAACTTGCAGTAACTTCATCTGTCTTCTGACTTCCAAAACCAAAAATAATTATGCAACCCTGAATTCTTCTCTGAAACAGCAAACTCCTTTTACACCCAACATAAAAACCATACATTTCAATATTCAACTGAAGTAAATGGTCTGCAATATTCAGAGAAGAATTTTCTAATAAAAGCATTTAAATGAACATTGTCAGTATATATGTCATGGAAGTCTGCTATACACATTAAGAGTCTAGTGGAAAAGTATGTGAATGAATGTGTTTAATAAGTGATAAATTAATAGGGATGTTAATAGTATTTAATTTCATAGGCTAGTATGTCATCATGTTAGCATGTGGCAAACAGATATTATATTTCTTAGCACAAAAGGAGTAGGGAGCTGGTCTTTCTCATGAAAGCAAGTGGAAATATTTTGCAGAAATGAAGAACAGAAAGTCACAATTTTTTTAAAAAAAGATTTTTTTTTTCTGGGTTAATTACAAGATTTACTCTTCAGATGCACTGAAAGTCAGAAATTTGTAGAGAACAGCAAAAATAATACCATATAGGTAAAACAAATATGGGATTTGAAGAACAAGGGTAGAATAGCACCTTCACAGAAACTCCTCTACTGAAATTTAAGTCATTTGTCAGCCAGCGATGTGGGGGTTCTTGGCCTCACATGTTTCAACATCAGGGGAAGGAAAGAAAGAGGCTGACAGATGGAATATTTTACATCTGTAAGGTGATACATCATTATGTCTGAGATAATTAAAAGTTTTTCTGTTGGAAGAAAGATGTGCTTTGAAAGATTTTGGCATTTAATATGATGATATGTTTTTTTCAATGGCAAAAGGAACTTAGCTTTGCATGATATACTGTGCTCAAAAATTTATTTCAAGGCAAAATAAATTGTGAAATTAAATTTGTTTTTTAAATAATTCACTCAAGTAAATGAAGATGCTAAATTATGTAAGAGGGTGTGTGACTTTTTCTCTTGGCAATAAATGAATGGGATTTGTAAACAGAAAAAAAAAAGTGCTTAGCTTTGAAAATAGAGGGCCCACTTCATAAAAGCCTTTTCTATCATTTGTGCAAGCATATTTATATCTGCTGAGAAAGTGTGCTGAAAGTGCTTGTGGTCACAGTCCTGCTACTGATTATGTACTCATTTCTATGTCTCAGTTCAAATGTGTATACAGAGCTTTGTTGTTTATTCCATCTAAAGCCAGACAAAATTTAAGAGTATCCTGCTCATTTCAGAAAAGTGCAGGTCTCTGCTCAATTCAGTGTCATATTTGCTTCCCTTGCTAAATGTTTTAGTCACACTAAAGCCTATGAAAAGTAATCTTTAGTTAACTGAATTAAGCTGTGTGTCTCTGTGGGTCTTCCATGGACTGAGATTCAGTCCTGTGTAATGGGCCCTCCTGGAGTTTAAACTGTCTGTAGACCCTCAGATCCATATGTAGTACTCAAGATGCATATAAATTATGCTCTCTCTATACAGGAAAACAGTAATGGTCTGTCTTGACTCACGTTTCTGGTTCAGAACTGTGCATCTTTACAAAACTCACAAACTTAATGGATTTCCAAATGCATATCTACATTGTACTTTACAGGAACCAGCCTGGCCTCATGATAATGCCTAGATAAATTGAGTCTTCAGGACTGCGCCATTTCTGAGTCAGCATGGCTAGAAGGTTTTGCACAATTATATGCATAATTTGGGTTATATCATTCATAACAGAAAAAAATGTTTCTAAATACATGTGACGAATGTTCAGTTATTATCCCATAAGAGGTGGCTGGTAGCCTTGTAATTTTATTCTGGTTGGCATAGTGGTAGATGAAATTTTTATTGTAAGTGTAATCTTTCCTTGTCTTGGACGTAGGTATTTTGTATTATTTTACACCAGTTCTAGGAGAATTGAAGTTTGGCATTTTGTTATGACTAGGTAGCAATTTTGTAACCACCTGATGTTTGATTGAATCATCATAAATTATACAGGGAAGCATCAAATAAAGTAATTCATTCTGTTGGATTTGGGGTGGGGCATGGATCAAATATTTTTTTTCTAATAATGAACCTGGACCTTAGTCATACATAATGATTACTTCAATACTAGTCAAATAAGAAGTGTTAAGGAACATTCGTGGGCACTGTAGCTTGGGTATTTACACCACTGAATTGCTAGAAAAATCGTTGACATTTTTTTGGCCTGTAATAACCAGAACTCTGAAATAATTATCAGGCATGGTCTGAGTTTTAAATTTTGTTATATAATAGCCAGTATGTCTTCCATAGTTGTGCTTTCATGTCAACACACCTACTAAACAGTACTCTTTTTCCCCAAGACTACCTGCTCCTACTGCTAGAAACTCTGGGCCAGACTTGTTCCAGAGGGTCTTTCAGAAGTCTAACTAAATTACATTTAACAGTTCTTTATCCACTATTGTTTCAATTCTTTTGAGTTAAATGAAGCTTAAGCAGTACAATTTCCTTTCACAAAAGCTCTGATGATTTTTCTTGTATTATGGTCATTTCTGTGTTTTATGAGACTCTTTAAATATATTTTCAGCTAATTTACCTAATACTAAAGTCATGTTCACTGGTCTATAATTTTCAGGCTCACCCCTAATATATTATTTAAAGATGGCTACAGTACTGGCTACTCTCCAGTTTACTAGCACAAGAGTGGAGATTAAAGAGAAATTATGTATTTTTGTTTGAAATTCAGTCACTTTGACGGGAATTTTCAAAAGTTGCAAATGCAATTAATTAGCCAAATTCCATTAACATTTAGTGATAATTGTGCATTGTACTCCTAGAGTTTCTATGGAAAAATCCTAGTTTCCAGTGAATACTAATTCATCCTAGTTATGCAATGATATGAACTCACAGTTTGTCAAAAACTTTCTTCTTAATACAGCATCACTTTAGCTACATCATCAGTAAAGTGTAATGCAAAAATAATTATTTTTTTGTGTAAAGCATAAAATTATAATAATTATTATAAGTGGTCAGATTAAACCAACTGTAAACCAGCCATGGACTTGGACCCTTCCATTTCAGCTCATTATTCAATTCAATTCAACACCCCTACACTTTTCACTAACTTTGTTAATCTTTTGCCTATTTCTTTTCCTTACCTATCAAGGACCTCTTTCCATCCATTGCAGTCTGTTATTCCCTATCTTCTCTGACTATTACCTGCATGTACCACAGCAGTTCTAACATGTTGTTTTTCACTGATTGATTTTAATTTAATGCTTATTTATGTTGACTAAACTTCTGACATTTAGGATTAGACCTAGAAACATGAAGTTCCCATTCCACTGTGGGTTTTTAAAGCCTTTTGATCACAGAATCATAGAATGTTAAGGGCTGGAAGGGACCTCTAGAGATCATCCAGACCAACCCCCCTGCCAAAGCAGGATCACCTAGGGCAGGTTGCACAGGAACACATTCAGAGAGGTTTTGAAAGTCTCTGGAGAAGGTGACTCCACAGCCTCTCTGGGCAGCCTGTTCTAGTGCTCCATCACCCTCACAGTAAAGAAGTTCCTCCTCATGTTGAGGTGGAAGCCTCTATGCTCATGTTTATACCCACTGTTCCTTGTCCTATTGCTGGGTACTACAGAAAAGAGATTGACGCCTTCCATTTGACTCCCACCCTTCAGTTATTTATAGACATTAATAAGGTCCCATCTCAGTCTTCTCCTCTCAAGACTAAACAGCCCCAGTTCCCTCAGTCTTTCTTCATAGGGGAGATGCTCAAGGCCCTTAATCATCCTCATAGCTCTCTGTTGGACTCTTTCCAGTAGATCCTTGTCTCTCTTAAACTGTGGAGCCCAAAACTGAACAGCGTATTCCAGGTGTGATCTAACTAGGGCAGATTAGATGGGGAGGAGAACCTCCCTACACCAACTGGACACAGCTTTCTTAATACACCCCAGGATGCCATTGGCCTTTCAGGCCACAGGGGAACATTGCTGTCCTTTGCATAATTGCTAATCCACTAGGACTCCAAGGTCATTCTCTGTGAATAGTTAAAGTTGGTTAAAGTTGTTTGAGTTCACCTATGTACAGCATCTTTTCTGTATAAGCCAAGGGAAACTTGAACTTTACAAGACAATGTAGAAGTTTGCATTGAATAATAAAGTACAGCAGAAGAAAATTGGAGCAGCTTTTAAACTAGCTTTTACAGTACATGGAAAAAAAAAAAAAGTAGAAAAATAAGTAACAGTAAAAATTAAACTTTTACCTGAAGAGCACCTTGCTTCTTCAATGGACTTCAAAATCATCTGGAAGCACTCTGTCACACAGACAATTCTATGTGACCACTACAACTATTAGACACAGAAAATACAGATTAAGACTTATTGATGGAGTGAATATTGAGGTTAACAGTGGCATTAATAAGACTATGTGAGAAAAATCTGTTTAGGTTTGTGTCTTACAACAAACAACAATACAAGAGGATAAAATCTGACATGAAATAACTTCTATATCTCAGCCTCAATAGTGAGAAGTAGGATAGGAAAATGTCTTTTTTTTTATTTTTTCTTTAAAGCTATCAGTTCACACCCAGAGATTCTAAAATGTCCTGTCTAGAGGATAAGAAGAAATTATTTTAATATTGGAAGTAGGATGACATACAATAAGCAATGTTCAAAACACAAGCTGATATTCTTTGAAATAGAGTACAACTGCTTGCTATTTACATAGCAAAAAAACCCATAGAATGACTCTTGTCTATAAATGAATTTTCAGCTACTTCTGCTCCAGCAATCTTATCTTTAAACACTTGTTAGTTTGCTAAATTAATATTGTGTTGCATCTGGATAGAACAGTGTTGTTTTTTTCTCTGATTTACATACAGTTTATTTTAATATGTGAAAGGAGGATCAGGACTTTTTTGACTTTTTTCTTATGAATAAAAAACAAGTTCTCTTGAATGTTACTGCTTTTCTGACAGTATTCTCAAGAAGACTTGACTGAATTAAAAAATAATGTTTGGTCACAGAATACGTAAAAGAGAAAGTTTGAAAAACATTTGTCAGAGGCTTCAGAGAGTCTATAAGTATATATATTCTTGATCAAAATTTGTATTTTTTAATATTTATATGATCTTGTTTCACACTGCAGTCAGATGTGTCCCTGCAGCTGGTTTACTGGTTTCAGTACAAACATGGGAAAAAAGTCAAGGAAATAACATCATGACTCCCATTATAATGTGACTGGAAGGAAATGAAGCTACAATATTTGCAGGTGTTTCACAGAAAAAAATCTGGCCCACATTTATCAATATTACATGTTAGGAAACAAAAAATCATCTGAGATCAAGAGGGGATTTTTCTTTGGAATTTAATAGAAATAGGATTGGGATCTTATCAAGTCAGAGAACACATAATAGTAAAAATGTACCATCCTGAAAACTAGAAGTTTTACCAACACAGGTTGTTCTTTAAATTTGTCCATTTGTGTGATTCGACAACATTTGTGTATGTTAAAGTTGGATATGAAATTTTGAAGGATAGTAATTGTCAATTGGAACTGCTTTGAGAATGGATCTGTAAGATATTTGTCCATCTTAATTAGTTTTATGAAGCTTGCCAAAAATTCTGTAATTTAGTCTGTAGCTGTCATGTACGATATTATAATATTGACCTTTTTTTTTCAAGATTGCTGTGACTTCTAACATTGGAAAGTATAAATTCTACAGAATACCTTTTATTAAAATAAATGAGCCTTCTAATAAAGTGTTATGGATTTAGAGATGTGAGATGCAAAATAACTGTTTGTTTTCTAATTTTTTAATTTATATTTGTTCTGCTCCAACAGAAGCACATTTAATTATGTGCTAAAGAAAGGAGATACTAAAAAACCAACTGTGCATTCATTACTGCTGGAATGAAGGCTTAAATAGGGACAAATAAGTGAAATTAAATTGAAAGTTAAAATGTTATTTCTCTGCATCAACTTCCCAGTTTCTGTTTTAAATATTGGTTGCAGAAGCCAAAGCAAATATACATCTGCTTTGCATTGCAAACTGACTTGACATCTTGAACAGAGTATTTAATCTGTTTTGGACACACAGAATGCCAATCACCATAATACCTAGGTGCTGTTACAGTGTCTAAGACTATTGTCAACTGTATCCTAGGATGCATTAAGAGGAGTGTGGCCAGCAGATCAAGAGGGGAGATTTTACCCCTTTACTCTGCTATTGTGAGACCCCACCTCAAACACTGCATCCAGTTATGGTGTCCCCACTATAAGAGGGATATAGATCTGTTTGAATGAGTCCAGAAAAGGGCTACAAAGATGATCCAGGGGCTGGAGCACCTCTGCTATGAGGATATGCTGAGGGAGACATGATTGTTTAGCCTGGAGAAGAGAAGACTCTGAGAAAACCTTATAACTACCTTCCAATACCTGAAGGGATCCTACAGGAAGGCTGAAGAGTGACTCTTCACAAGAGTGTCCAGTGACAGAACAAGAGGAAATGGTTTTAAACTGAGGGAAAATAGGTTTAGATTGGATCTTAGGAAAGAATAGTAAGAATACGAAAATCAACCCCATGGGGTAAATAAAAACTACTCTATCATAGCATCCTGAGAAACAATTGGATTAGATGGTTTATCTAAAGTTTTATTCTCTTTTAGGTACTCCTGCAACTGAATGCAACTTGATAGCAATGACAGTCAAAAGCCTAATTCAACAGTAGAGCTGTACTCTGAAAAGGAAATGTAAAATTGACAGGGTAAGATTCTGTGTTCACTGTATCTCTGTGAAGTCAGACTTGGCATAAACAGAGAACAAAGAAGATCAGGTTGGACTCAGAATTGCACTATGCTCTTCCCTCTTCTCCCATCATCACCTGTAGGAATAAATGGAAGAAGGACACTTTGAGTACATAGATGGTGTTACAGCTTCCAGTGAATTACTGGGTCCCCTGTGAGGCCCTGGCCCGCAGTGAAGCTAACTGAGCAGGATATGGACTTAACATATAAAGCAGAGCAGATAACAAACGAGAAAAGGCAGAACTTCAAAGGTATCTGAAGAAATGCTTTGCTGAAGTCTCGTGAGGCTGAAAGCACCCATGTGTCTGCTGTACCGCATAAGGCTGAGATTACCTAGGTAATAGTATCAGAAATACCCAATTTGGATATAGATGAAGCAAAAGTGGGATCAATGCGAAAAAAAATACTGTTTCTCTAGGAAAACACTGAGGTGAAGAAATGACCACAAAGATCTGGATCAAAAAACAGGAGGAGGCATAACGAGGTATATGAATACTGTGATCAAATATGTAAGGGTAACTGTGGGCAGCCTCAGACTTGATCATCACAGCCTAATCAGGTCAATAAAACACCCTGTTCTGTCAGTAATGAAGTCAAACCTGCTTTACCAATCAGAGTTACTGGGGAGGTGGTGGTTTCCCTGACTAGAAGAAGCTCTCTCGAGCAAGTAGATCAAGCCTCCTGGTATCACAATGCTGATACACACTCCTGGCCTGAAAGCATGCACAGATACCTTATTTTCCAAAGAGGAAGTAAAGTGATTTACTTAGTAGCTCTCATAAATGCACCTTTAATATGCTGTTATCTGAACTGTCCTTTTTCTTTCTCATGCTTTTTTTCCATCTTCTTTCAATCAACAACACTTCAGTGAGTGAACTGATCTCTTTTTAGGTATGCAGTCATTTATCACCAGTGGCTCACCAAGCTCAAAATCTTAATGAATTTGTTTAACATAGGTACTGATAAATTAGATCCTCACTTATGTCTGTAAATCTCTGTCTCTTCAGATCTTGTTCTCAAGTGACCCTTTCAACCCCATTGTTTTAGATATCCTTGTGTAGTTAGAATCTATCAAAATCTAGAAAATGAATCTTCTCCAAAAAAAGGAAAATAAAAAGCTGCGGTTAGGAATTATTCAACATCTCAATAATTGGATCAACAAACTTTTATTGAAGGCACTTGCATTTGATAAAAAACATTGATTTACTGAATTTGAAAATGAGAGCTTGAAGAGATATTTTAAATTAGTCACGCAAAGTGGAGGTATTTAATCCTTAGTTACTTTAATCTATAATTTAGCTCAATTTCCTAGATAGTACACAAGAAGGAAAATAAAATGTATTAAATCACTTTATTGGTCTCAGTTATCTTCTCTTTAAAATTTAAGAAAAAAAAAAAATTAGTATAGACTTGTGACTAGGATAAAATGCTGTGACCATGATTCTGAATGCAGATATGGACTTAATTTATTGAGGAAGCCATGCAACCATTTTGTACTCTCACTCTCTAAGGTAGAATTGAGTTTGGACTAGAATTGACATTAAAAATGAATTTATGCTTTGAAGCTCCATTTTTTTTAGTGCAATGCAAAGAACCATTTCAAGGTCTTGACCATTAGAAGTGAATAAATTCGGAAACGGGTGGTATTATTTGATCTGTACAGATATCTGTCTTACTTAGATTAGCTTTTCAGAGGTAATGAAGAAGATCATTAAAATTGTCTGATCTTCTCCATAGCCTTTTTATGGCTCTGATTAAGTGACTTGGGAGCATTATGCTATGCTTGAGAGGGTAAATTGGCTCTTTGTTGCAATAATCTTATTAATTAAGGCTGCTAGTAAACCTGGAGTCTTTTACTGTATCCAGATTGTTTGCAAATACTTTATTTGAATGTGTATATGTTTTTAATGTAAACTTTGTTTCCTTTTCCCTTGTTAATCCTAAATAGGTTTTGCTTCTAGGAAACAAAAAACAAAATTAGAAAGCCCAGATTTCTAGTTCAATAAATTGTTTGGATAAGCTTATGCAAGCTACCCTTCTTCAGCTGTTTGAATTTGGAATGCTAATTTGAAATGTCTTGGAGGAAAACTGTGGATGTTTCCAGTTTTAGAAAGTCAGATTCAGAAATCTATAACTTTACATATTTGAAATATTTTCTGACATCTTTGATACATGTACACTTAGAAATTGTCATGTAGAAATTTATACAACAGCTAAAGCTGGAGAGTCTCCAATGTATTTTGTTATAGTTCAAAATTCTACTTAAACTGAAAACTTTTAGGAGGTAGACTAACTTCAGCATGAATTAAATTTCTCACTATATTGAAAGACTCATTCTCCACCGAATTGTTAAAAGCCTAGGGGTCTATGTGCTTGTATAGGATATAGAAATTCAAAATTCAAGTCTCTGATTCTTCCTGGAAATCTGAATTGTAATACTGACCACTTGTTCCTGATTTGTCTGCAGGGAGGTAAACCATTCTGAATATGGAACTTTTTGTATGTGTAACTAAGTAATTATCATAGCAGGATACATACTGAATCTAACTGTCACAGATCATTATTCTTTTGACAATGGACAATTTTGTTGCTGATGAGGGCAAGGCTTTGGGTTTTATAGACTGTGTGTGAGAATTTTTTTCTTTTTCTGAGAACACTGATAGAATGAAAAATCTATATTTCCTTCAGCTCTAATGACACTATGTTATCCTTTAAAATAAAACAGAATGCTATTTTGTTGTCAGTTTTGTAATTAAATTATTTTCCTTTGTGTCAAATTCCTATTGGCTTAAATTAATTAATGAAAAGTTCCACTCTAAAATAATATGAATATTCCATATAAAATAAAGAGAGCCAAATAAAACAAAATGCATGTTAGATGTGACATTGTGTGGATAAGGATAAGGGCAGCATAGTTTTCAAAAGTATGTGTATGTAAAGTGTAAATAATAGTATAATAGAAACACTCTTAAAGAAAAGTTACTGTAATTCCATTCCCACAGGATGTTAAGCTTCTGTGCACTGTATATGACTAACGTGATATAAAATGTCATACTGTAAATAATTAAGCAGGTATCATAGCCTGCAAGTAAACCCCTAAGCTTCTAATAGTATTTTCCATTTTTTTTCCTCTTCTTTCAGACAAGAAATTCACATTAACAACTCTATTTTTAAATTCACTGAAAATGGAAAAAGATATAGTCCTCTCAGGGAATTACTACTTCAAAAGTTAAACCTTGCAAAAAGGAGGAATGAATCAGTCATCCCTCTGACATCTGGTACTGGTCAAAGTGCTCTGCAGCAGTTCAGAGGTGATTTGTACATTGGCACAGTTAATGTATTGAATTATGATAAAGAAGGCATTTCAGAAATTATTTTTATTGAGTATTAAGTATAATTACAGACTGAGACACTGGGTTTAGGTTTTGGTGGTGGTTTTTTTGTTGTTGGCTTTTTTTGTTTGGTTGGTTGGTTGGTTTGGTTTGGTTTTTTTGCAACTATACATATAAAGTACTTCAAGGGAATTTCCAGATAAATAGGGAACTCGATGTCTTAGAATTTCTTTTCATAAACTTGAAGGTAGTTGGGAGAGAATAACCAAATGGACTGTTGACAGTCTTTCTGCTTTACATGACCTTTACCTGGGAGTCACTGATTCAGAAACTGAGTCTCCTCTGAAGTTTGGTGACAATGCAGAGCTTCACCCTGCCCTTGCAGACTGCAACAGGGCCCAGTTCTTTCTGACTAGGCAGGCTGCTTTGGGATTTTCATTGATACAGGTCTGCTGAATTGACTGTAGAAAGCCCTGCTTCACTTGCCTTGCTGCTTCTCCCTAAATTGTACAGTACAAAATGTTAGGCTCTCATATCTACTACTTGGGTATGATCACCTGCTCATGAGGTACCAGTTAACAAATGTGAAAGCAATCTTCCCTGCCTTCATCAGTCTTATTTCAACAATTTAAGTACTCAGTCTTTACCCGTTCCTTTAGAACTTGCATGGGTCTCTCTGCTCCTTTCGGAAATCTATATGCATGAATAAAAAAAGTTCCATCTTAATTAAGCCCTGGGAACTGAGTTGCTGCAGGCATTATATCTCACCAAAAGAATGTCTTGTCAGTAGAACCACCCTTCCTCTTGCTCCTCTGTCTCTTGTCCAGCTGATGAGAGTTACTTTTTCCTCTGTATTACACTCTGAAATTTTCCTATGGAAAGGCTGGCTGCCCCAGTAACAGTAGACTGACATGGTGGGTCCAATATGATGATTGTGGCCAAAGACAGAACTCATGTGGAAAAAAAAGGACAGAGAGTAGGGTCTTTACCAGCACATTACCTTTCAAAAAAAGGTGTCTTTTGGCCCTGGAGACAAATAAAAAATTTTGAATTAAGATGAATTACTGGCTACAGCTAGAATTAAAATCAGTTCTTAAAAGTAAGTTACTGGCAGTTTCTCATCCATACATTCTATACAGAGTCTTCTGTTAATTAGATATCCATCAAAAAACTTTTTGTATGTACTGAGCCTTATATGAAAAGTGTTCTGTTTTTTTTTTTTTCATTTCACTCTTGTCTTTCCTTTTCCTATAGTATATAACAATTGCTGTTGTTAATTTAGATATTTTATTTTAAATATGTTGCTATCTACTTGATAAAAGGCAACAGCTGTTTTTTTTACTGTATAAAACCATTAGTTAGCAACTAAGTTCACAAGAGGAGAATCTATGTTCAAATCCTCATGTAGGGCATTCTTTAATGTAGTTCAGTTCAAATTCTCTTCAAATAAAGATGGTTCTTTAACTGTAGTATGTAAGATATAGGAGCTTTGCAGTTGCACCCCAGCCTTCCCTGATCCCTTACTGGGGGTTGGTGTCCAAAGGTGGTGGGATGGGTCTTGGACAGCAGATCCCTGATATCCACTCCTTCCTCAAATAGTCATAATATAAAAGTAATATTGGTAAATAAAGCATTACCTGTTCCAACATAGGAAATGCATTCACATGCTATGTGTAGATTTTAGTTTAAAAGAAAAAAAACATATATGTAGCCTATACAGTATGTTTGCCTTCTTTTAAAACATGAAATGGAGTGCATTTTCCACTTAGCAGCTTTGCTTCAGTGAGGTCAGAACTGATTGCTCTATCTTTTGTTTCCTTTTTCATTGTTTGCATTCTACCTTATAATAACACACAGTTCAGTAGCAGTCTCAGTCATTTGTAGAGCCAGTCATATGAAGAAAATTCTCATTTTCTTAAGGGAGTGAACATTTTCACATCTCCTTGAGTGCTGTTTAAATGAATTGCATACTCATTTGATCTTATTGAAATAAATCATACGACACTTTTTTCCCTCCCCAAATCTAATGATCATTCTGTGTACAAAAAAATAACTCCACTACTTCATATTTTATTTTCTTATTCTTAAGAACTACATGAAAAACAGTGCACTGAACAAAATGTTGTCTGTAGTATGTAGACTCCATAATTAATCAATGAAAGAAATCCATGTATTTACAATATTACTCAAACTACAAAAATCCCAGACATGAACAATATAGGCAGACTTTGAACACCAGGAGATATGTGTATCCTATTAACATCTCTAACTTTTCTGTCATATTAGGGTTAAAAGGAAGCTAACTTTTCCTGTCAGATTTTGCTTCTTCCCTGAATGGGAGCAGGGCGTGTCTGTCATTTTGGCTTTTCCACACATCCTTCACCCTGTAAGTGAGATTCATAAATCTTACAATGCATTTTAAACCCCCAACACTGATATCTATTAAGTTTTCTTATTTAAGAAATTAGTTGGCAGTTGGAAGTGTAGTAGCAAGAAAAATAAATGAGTTTTACTTCTAGGACTACAACAGACACTCAGAAATACTTTTGTTTTCAGTACAGGATTGCCTGTAGAAATCCTCAACCTCTTCCCATTTGTGAGGTCACTGTTCTTTCATCACTGATTACTGAATAATCTATTCTAGCAAGAAAAAGACTCACTGAATCCAGTTAATATAGGAAATGTTTATAAATGAGTTTTTATTAGACAAATTCCAAAGAATCAAAGGAAAGTTGAAAAATGCGTCTTCTAAAATATAAGTATTTGTTCAGCCATTGCACTCTAGGGGTATAAA
This sequence comes from Megaceryle maxima, assembly GCA_024605025.1. Classification (NCBI taxonomy): domain Eukaryota; kingdom Metazoa; phylum Chordata; class Aves; order Coraciiformes; family Cerylidae; genus Megaceryle; species Megaceryle maxima. The sequence goes on along the minus strand of JANHGN010000417.1, from coordinate 45,602 downwards.
AGAAATGACAGGTTTGTCGTGAAAGATGTGAAAAGCCTGAAGTATGTCATAGTAAAATCAGTTTTCATAAACTACAAAAGGAATGAGCAAAGTAGGAAATCATTGTGAAATTTTTGTGAGTAGATGATGATTTTCTTGAATGTTAGAACACAATGCAAGTTGTTTCAATAAATCATCTTGCTGACAACCTTTCCATGGGTTGACTTTAGAACTAATGAACAATCTGTCTAAAACAGTAAATCAGTTCAATTGTCATTGAATGCTAGGCGATACAATGGGTATATTGAATGGCAAATTCTTCTCCTTTTATCATACCGCAATTCCAGAAATTTGTAATAATGTTTTTATTGTGATTTCAGTAGTTTTATTGTAGATCAATAGGATTTAGTAAAAAAAATAAAATAAAATTAGACAATAGTGTTTGAACTTATGTACCATTTCATGAAGCTTTAATGTTTTATTGTGAAACAAGAAGCACCAAACTGACAACCTGTTTGTAAATTATTATTCTCTGAAGACCAGACTGTTGTGTGAATGTAGCAGGTATTTTCCTTATAATATGGATTGAAAGATGTGATTTTGCTTTATTTTTCCTTTCTATAGTCACAAAGAATTGGTATTTCTTGTGATATATACATTATAATCTTTTAACATCAGACATGGCAGCCTTCTGCATGTCTATAAACAATCTCCAGCAAGCAGTACTGACTCAAATAGCTTGATCATACATGAATCTGTGGGGAAAACAAAATTCAGAATAAGTATACTTAGTTCATTTTACTTTAGCTGAAAAATCCTGAACTTTCATGACTTTGTGAGGATAGAGGAGGTCCCCTTGGTATGGTTTCTACTGGTATTAGCATTCTCTTTTGCCTTGAGGACCTATAAGTAAACAACATATGATTTCTGAGTAGCCAGCTCTTTTTCATTATGTAATCAAAGTTGGAAGAAATTATTCACTAATAATAGTTTATAGATTCTGTCATCTCTATCTTGCAATTTGCAGAATTCCAAATAAGTTTCACATATTGAATAAGGAGGAAAAATAAAAATATTCAAAATATTCTGGTAATGTAAATAAATATTTTTTTATTTTTATATATATG
>JANHGN010000417.1:34027-44036 GCA_024605025.1 Megaceryle maxima | reverse complement strand
CAGTGGTAAGCTTTAGAATATACTTTTTCTTAACACTATTCAAAATACCATATTTGTCAGAAACAATCCTTTCCTGCAATATATATATTTACATATATGAAAAATTGACATTGGCAGAATAAAGCAGGTTGAAGAAGGTGGTACATCCCCTCTGCTCAGCCCTCATGAGACACACCTAGAGTGCTTTGTCTAATTCTAGACTTCCCAGTATCAGAGAGATGGACATACTGGAGCAAGTCCACTCATGAGCCAGGAAAGGAATACGAAGATTTTTTTTTTTTTTTCCTTCATTTTTCCCCTTGCTTTTTTGTAAGCAAGGGAAAGCCAACTAGGTTGGCTATCTTCTTATACTGGATAAAAAAACCACCCATTTTCTTGAATAGCCATAAAGCTTATTAAAGTAGTTAACTACTTCATTATTTACTAGTGACACAGTATTTCAACCTCATCTGCGAGTCATATTAAGCATTATCTTAGAAATGAAAGCAAACCAGGGTTTATAAGATCTACAATGATATATAGTTATGACATCACTGTAAGGTAATGATCAGCTGTCTTCATCTAGAGGCCTTATGTATTTAATTAAACATATGAGGTGTTGAAGAGCTCTCCCAGAAACATTACCTTAGCTGGGACAGTGAATGATGGAGAGAAGTGGGTATCTCCACACAGCAATTTATTCCACTTAAGAATTATTATTTTAGGATAGGACAGACCACCCCTTGAGATTTCCATCTCTGTCCATTTGCAATTAAGACTATATTCTCTTTACTGATTATATCAGCTTAGAAAAGTTATCTAATCCTTTTAGATAAATTCTACAAACTATGTGAACTTCACCTTATACTGAAATGCCAACAATTTGCCAAGGAGATTGAGAATTTCATACAGAAAAGCCACTGGGCTTATAGTATATATCTTGATAGTTTTTAATTCAGCCCTGTGGCCACCTTCGTCAACAGGGCTTTTGGAAAAGTAATTTGTAGTCAGTCAACATTGGCAACAGACCAGAGCAAGTATAGTCTGATTCAAGTACAGTAAGCACAATTTACATATAATTTCTACTTCTTAAGTCAAAACATGACCCTACAGAAGCTTCTTTTTTCCTCACCTGTTCTTTATTCCTAGGTCAGGAGCATTGATACAGAATTCTTCAAAGAGTTGTTGTCCTTCTCATTTACCAGGAGCTACACTGTATGTCTGAGTGTGTTCAGAAGTAGAAATTTGTATTACAGCTTCAGAATTTGAATGCAAAGTCTTCTGGCATTTATATTGACATATTATTCTCAATATCATTTATTTTATATGAAGCACATTATTTTAGTCAGAGATGTCATTGGAACCTGCATTCATTAGAGTTCATTGAACTATTCATGCATTCATTATGTCTATGAATTAGTGAATCATTCTGGATTTGACCCTTATTTACTTCTGAATAACATTAAAAACTGCTGACACAGGAATTCAGATTGTAAGCTTTGCTTATTCATATACTGCTAGTCAGCAAAGAGACATTATACTATTTCCACTAATTCTGTGACTGTAATATTTCAAAGAGAAGATTAAAGAACAAATCCATTACATCTTTCTGGTAAATACATTGTCCTCAGAATGAGTTCATATGACACTTGGGAAGATTCTTGCATTGTGAGTGTTTTCAAGAGTTTTTGGAGAGCATTCATTTGATCTTACAAATCTCACAACATATTGGACTGGGAGCTTTTATTTGGGGAAAAAAAAAATCACAAATAGTGCTTTCTTCATTCTCTGATGAAGCCAGCACTGAAGCTGTTCACATTTACTCTTTGGGATTAGAAATCAGCTATCTTTGATACTTCCCAATACAGTTTGAGCTGCTAGGTTTGAAACACTCAGTCTCTTGATTTGTTTGTTTGCTGAAATTATATTGGGCATAGTGGTCAAGTAATTTAGAGACTTCATGTCTCCTGAAGTGTCAACTGTTTTTGGTTCAGAGACTCAAGACAAAAGCTACTTCCACACGAGTATCCCAGCAAAGGAGTCCCACATGTCTGGACATGAACTATAAAAAAGCTGGTCTCACATGTGGTCAATTGCCTATAGAAATTAGTGTTCCTTCATCAGGACATCCCAAAGGTCTAAACTAACTGAATATGGCATGTCACATACATGTAAATACATTGCGCCAAAATGCTCCTCTTTTTGTCATAAATGCAGTTAAATTTTTCTTAATCATTTTCCCATGAGACCAGCAAAAATTGATTGCACAGAAATGATCTTTAACTAAAGGTTGAACAAGAATACATTGAAAACCTCGGGAATGATGAAAGGCATGTGAAGAGTGTGCATATTAGATTCTATCCTTACTGCAGATGCCATTGTATTAATAGAAACTATAATTCAGTAGGAAAAAAATAAAAGGCTTTCATCTCACAGCGACTTCCTGGCAGGTTTGAAAATATACCCTTGATTTGTCTTTGTGTTTCTCACAAAAGTACAACAGACCAAGACAGTGGTGTTCATATTGATTTTTTACTGTTTGACAGAACTGCTGAGTTTCAGTGGATTTTGCATACCCTTTCAATTGATCATTCAGATAGAGGGTGTCCAACTGATTGTAACCTTACACCACTACATTTGTTCACTGTTTCCTGCCATGTGACAACATTTATCTGATTTGCAGTAAAAAACAGGTATAAACCTCTGTGACAATAAAGAGAATCCTGGAAAGGATTAACTGATGTATATGCAGGGTTGTTAAATGACATAACAAGCATCCAGCGCTATTTCATTAGCATTTCTATGCAAATCATATTTATAAGCTACTTAGCAACTGCATAAGTTACAGTATCCAGGCAAATTGCTCTATGTTGTACCATCTTGTTAGCTATTACAGACACTTCCTTACAGCATTACCATGAAAAAGACAAAGTTTTCAGTGAAGCTCTATCACCAGTTAGATATAAATATGTTCATCAGATATAGATATGCTCATCTGTTTGATCAACACAAATGATAATATAGACTAAGGAGATAATCTGATACGATAGGAGATGTATGGATATGGTGGAAGGCCGTGACATGGCCTGTGGTGGAAGCAGAAATCCCTTAAGTCTCCTCTACAGTCACAGTTCATAGAATCCTTCCAGCTCACAGTCAAGGTGACAGTGGACACAAAACTTTAAATCTTACCCATATGCCTTGTCAGTTCCTTAGATGTGACAAGAATTTGGGCTAGACTGTTCAGGAGGATAGCATTTTGAAAAGGTATTTAAAAAGACCAAGCTGAATTTTCGTCAATGGATGTCTCGGCCCTCTAAATCCTAAAATGATATTCTGAATTTCTTCCTGTTCCTTCCATAATGTAACTCTTCCTCTGCTGAATTACCTTGGGTTTCGGTCTTTTCCCAAGTCATGCAGATCTTACAAGTGTGCAGCAGTTATTTGTTGGTTAATGTGCTTATGAAATAGATATGTTGGCTAAACTTGAGATTAATGTATTAATACACTAATCATTAGCAATGCAGGAGCTGAGTCTGCTGCCCAGATGTACTCCAGATGGGGGACAGGACGGGACTGAACTATCAGTTTTCAAACAAGACTCTTGCCATGCTATACCTTTCAGTTCTCTGCTGGTTTTTACTTAGCATTTTGTATTGTTTCAAATTGCTATTTTTCTCTTTATTGCCCGAGTGGTAAAAAATAGTCTTTCAAAAATTTATCCATCTTTTTTTCTGTATCATGCACATCTTTACCATAGGAACTCTCACACAGTTCAGCAACAATTTTTACAATAAAACCAAGCCCAGGTCATACAGTTGTGGTTCACAGAATGGAGATAGCTGGACCCCTGGGCTGTGCGTTACATCAGGTAGACATTTATAACTGTGGGCATCTGAGAGCTGATCATGGGGAAGGAGAGATGCAAACATACTTTACTCACCTTTTAGTCACTAAGCTGGTCTCTCCCTAAATTGTTTGAGAACTTCAGTCCCCCAGAGGAGCAGTGAATTTTTCAAGAGCAAGGTAAGGTAATCCTCACTTGTATCTAAACAGATCCATTTCAACACTGGGATTTTCAAAGGAGGCTAAGCAGAAATTAGACCTAACTAATTTATTTTCCATATCTAGTTCCTTTAACCTGATTTTGAAATTCCATTCAGGTTTTTCAGTTATGAAAAATAAAAATAATTAAATAAAATCATAATAAAAATCCCAGGAACCCAAGGCTGGGGAAAGTGTTTGAAATTCTTTAATGTTTTCTCACCTTTCAGGAAACTCATTCATTAACAACCTCTGTCTTCAAAACTATTATTTGTAATTTTTTGTCCTATCTTTTCCTATTGGAAGGCTTTGTTTCAGAACCTGACTGCTTTAAGAGTTGGGACACCTCTTCTAATTTCCTGCTAAATTTATTTCCAGCTGTTCACATCCATTTTTTCCTGTGACAACACTGACATTTCACTTAAATGGTTCTTTTCTCTCCTGATGTTTACCCTGCTGTTGTATTTATAGACTAGCTTCTATTCCTTCTTAGCCTTTGTTTAACTAGGCTAAACAATCAGAGATTTTCTAATCTCCTGTTAAATAGGCAATGTAGTCTTCAGAGCATCTCAGTATTACTTCTCTACTTAAAGTCTTTAGCTTCCTATCAAAACTAAGCCCAAATCTGGACACAACTTTCAGATAGTAGAAATTAAATTTGTCTGTTTTTCAGAAGTAGTGCAATGAAACTTAAGAAAGTAGTTACTATAAAAAGTAGACAGAACACCTCAGGGGTAAAAGATAATTTCTTATGATAGTTTTCAAGGTGACTTTGGAATGCTGACCTCTGCCTTTAAAATGGTGGTCAGTGTAACGTTTATCTGTGTAATGACTACCATAAAAAAATATTAACATATCTCAGTAGTTATCAGGGTTGTCTACATGTGGGAGAAAAGTAGTTAATTTGATGTCTGTGTGAAAGTGGATGTGTTTACAGGCAAGAGTGAAAGGGCAACAAGATAAAATGTATAGGACGTTACTGGTATCTCCAGCACTTTTGCTGACACAGTTTTCTTTGAAGAGAAGCAGTATAGAAAATTTTAAAAAGTAGACATAGCAAAAAAAAAAAAAAGTTTTTATGAAAGCATATTTTGCGTAGTCAAGACTCAGGTTCTGTTGGTGCAAATGCATTTTTCTGTGTCCACTTTTAAAAGTATATCTTTTGAAGCTCAGTAAATTGAAAGGGGTATTTATTTTTAATTTTCTATTTCTGTCTAAACATTGTTGTCTGCTCAGAAGGCAGAACAATCTATATGGCCCAGGGATGCCTTGCTACAAGTGTGGGAAATTGCTTTGAGTTTTCTCAATGGGAGAAGCAAAATGACTCCCAGGATGCAAGACAGAACAAAGACCCTGATTGTACTTGTAAACAGAGGTGCCTGTAGCCACAGGATTTCACTGGGAATAATATCTTACTTTGTCTTGTGAGTCTGCCATCATATTCTCTCAGCCCTGTCATATGATCACCAGACAGCTGAATGGGATAAACATGTCATTTTGCTTTTGGTTTTGACCAATTACTTGTTCTCTAAAGAGGAGCACAGATAGACAGCTGATACATAAGTGGAGCCTCAGCCACACAATAAACAGAACATATCCTTAGTTAGGGGAACAGAGGCTCTTGTTAAATGAAGAAGGCCAGTGATGAATGGTGAGGCTCAGAAGAAAAAAATCTAAACGAACAGCCATGTTTGCCTCTGCAGCCTCCATTGTACCCTTCCCTCTCTGTAGCCAAGTGACCTCTAAACCTTGCAAACAGCACACAGGGCTTTTTTTCTTCGTTTTCTGTGTTGACTATTATCCTTTCATCTTGAAAGGTCATTGGGTATCGGTTGAAGAAATATACCACTTAGCTTTGAGTGTTCTCTCTGTTTGAAGCGATTTGTCTGTTTGTTTTATAAATGAGAGTCTGTCCACAAACAAATTGAAAATTAGTTAATCACCTTTTCCAGATAACATGCAGTAGGTGTTGTGCCATAAGAAGAACAGGTTAATCCTAGAGCAGATTGAAATGTTTCATCAGCCACATGCAGGGCTCAGTGGCCTGGTGCAGTGATGAGGCAGTTGGAGGTTCAGCATAAGCAGCTCCTGCAGGACTGGGAGGAATAAACTATCTCAAGAAACCCTGATATTTAAAGGTTAGACATACTTACAAAAATGAGTTGGAGGGGGATTTTTGTGCCTGAAAGATCATGTGCAGCTTGTATACATATTTCAAGTATCATACTGGTAAATCTAGACAAGCTTGAAAAAGTCATTCCATTTATAAATTACATGGGATAAGACATGACTGGGGAATCTGAAGAATTGCCTGTCATGTTCCAGTACTGATGTGGAATCCTTTCCAAGTATTTTTACCAATTTACAAATATATTTTACTTTATTTACATGCAGGTAGTAAGGGCACAATGAAGCTGCACAAAAAAAAAAAAAAAAAAAAGATCAGTTTCTCACCAGCCTGCATTTATTATGTCCAAGAATTTTTAAATGCAACCCTGGATTTCATTAAATTTGCAGGGAGCTGTTTCATGGTGAGGGGTTCCTGAAAATCCTTTGCAGTATAAACATGTACCTAAGTTTAATTAGCTTGTCATTTTAGTGAATTCAAAGTGAAAAAAAAAAAAAAAGAAAAAAAGAAGGAAAAAAAAAGATAAAGGGTTACATAACTGATGGCCATATTTTAGACTAGTAAAAGCATGCATGTTGCTTCAGGAAGTGGTCTTTGATTACTGAAGTTAGGCCCATATCTGAAAAAGGAGGTATAGAGCAAAGCAACTTAGCTTCTTCTAGCTTGAATCAGAATAGTTATGTTACTCATTTTCTTTTGCTGCTTACACAAACAGATTTATTATCAGTTCATCTTATTTATTTCAGCTAAACGGAAATGCAGCAAAAGAAGACCCACAGTGAAATTATAATGGACAGTTGGAACTTATGAAATGGCAGAAGAGGTCTGTGAGAAGGAGGAAGAAAAGAGCTTTGGCTGGAACACAGGGAAAAAAGAAGAGATTATGATCTTTGGAAAAAGGGACATGCAACTCAGGAGGACTACAAGGATGTTGTGAGGTTATGCAGGGAGAAAATGAGAAGGGCCAAAGCCCAACTGGAACTTAATCTGGCTACTGCTGTAAAAGACAATAAAAATATTTCTATAAATACATTATCAATAAAAGGAGGGCTAAGAAGAATTTACATCCTTTATTGGATACGACAGGTAACAATTACAAAATATGAGGAAAAGGCTGAGGTAGTGAATGCTTTCTTTCCCTCAGTCTTTAATAGTTGTTGTCTGGGTACCCAGCCCCCTGAGATGGAAGACAGCAGCAGGGAGTAGAACGAAGCCCTCAGAATCCAAGGTGAGGTCATTAGTAACCTGCTGCACCACTTAGACACACTCAAGTCTATGGGTCCAGATGAGATCCACCCAACAGTACTGAGGGAGCTGATGGAAGTACTCACCAAGCCACTTCCCATCATTTGCCAGCAGTCCTGGATAACTGCCACTTGACTGAAAGTTAGCAAATGTGATGCCTATCTACAAGAAGGGCTGGAAGAAGGACTCAGGGAACTACAGGACTGAGAGATTGATGTGGGTGATGGGGAAGGTTATGGAGCAGATTATACTGAGACCCATTACATGGCACATATAGGACAACCAGGTGATCAGGCTCAGTCAGCATGGCTTTATGGAAGGCAGATCCTGCTTGATTAACTGGATCTTCTTTTGTCACAAGGTGACCAGTTTAGTGGATGAGGAAAAGGCTGTGGATGTTGTCTACCCAGAATTTAGTAAAGTTTCTAACACTCTTTTCCACATTACTCTCCTGGAGAAATTGGCTGCTCATGGCTTGGATGGCTATATGCTTCACTGGGTAAAAAAAATGGTTGGTTGGCCAAGCCCAAAGAATTGTAGTGAATGGAGTTAAATCCAGTTGGTGGGATGCCACAAATGGTGTTCCCCAGGGCTCAGTATTTGGCCCAGCTCTGTTTAATACTTTTATCAATGATCTAGGCAAGGGAATCAAGTGCACATTCAATAGGTTTGCAGATGACACCAAGATGGGTGGGAGTGTTGATCTGATTGAGAGTAGGAAGGCTCTTCAGAGGGATCTGGACAGGCTGGATCTGGACAGCAAGGCCAGCTGTATGAGGTTCAACATGGCCAAGTGACAGGTCCCGCACTCAGGTCACAACAACCCCATGCAATGCTACAGGCTTGGAGAAGAGTATCTGGAAAGCAACCCAACAGAAAAAGACCTGGGATTGTTGATTGACAATTGGCTGAATATGAGTCAGCACTGTGCAGAGCTAGTTGAGAAGGCCAACAGCATCCTGGCTTGTATTGACACTAGTGTGGCCAGCAGGACTAGGGAAATGATTGTACCTCTCTACTTGGCACTGATGAGGATGCATTTTGAATACTTGTTCAGTTTTGGGCCCCTCATTACAAGAAGGTCATTGAGGTGCTGAAGTGTGTCCAAATAAGGGAAATGAAGCTGGTGAAGGGTCTAGAGCACAAGTCTTCTGAAGGAACTGGGGTTGTTTAACCTGGAGAAAAAGAGTCTCAGTGGCATCTTAGCACTCTCTACAACTACCTGAATGGAGGCTGTTGGTCTCTTCTTTCAAGTAACAAGCAATAGGACAAGAGTAAATGGCCTCAAGTTACACCAGGAGAGATTTAGATAAGATATGAGGAAGAGTATTCATAGAAAGTTCTAAAGCACTGGAACAAGTTGCCCAGGTCACCATGCCTGCAGGTAATTTAAAAGAGCATGTGTAGATGTGATGATGAGGGACATGGTTTCATGGTGGATTTGGCAATGTTAGGTTAATGGGTGGACTTGATGATCTTAAAAGAACAGTATTTTCCAACCCAAGAAATTCTATGATTCTAAGGAAGCAGCTACATAAAGAAGACATCAATATACTAATTCTGGATGAAAACATCGTATTTGACTGGAGAGGTGAGCACACTGGTAGCGATTGAAGTAGAAGTTGTCTTCATCACCCACTTATAAAAATGCTTTATCAAAATAATCGCAAACAAACAAACATACAGTTGTGTTGAAGGATGAAGCCATTGCTAAAATGAAATCTTGCAAAGGTCATTGTTTATCAGGCCTTGATGTTTTTTTTCTTGAACACTGTCACCACCACAGGCTTTAGTTGCCAGACTTTCCTGCAGCCAGAGATAAAGAGTGCATGTCTAAGACAGGCAAAAGGATCCCTTGACTTTAGAAGTGGTACTTGCCATCTGGAGGAGAGGTGACTTGATAGAAAGAAGAGTCATGCTTTAGCTGGCACTCTCTGTGATCTCTGTGTTTTATGGCTAAGTACAGTTTTTCAGTCTCCTGAGATGTCAGGCCTGGCAATTTTCTAAGCTCTAGGATCATTATATTTTTCAGAGAATTTGAACCTCTACATTGTGTGCAAGTTTACTGTGAAACAATTAATCCTCAATTTGATGACAAGCACTTAAGTGATTTTGAAGACATATTGATGTTCCAGCTTGCAACGCTGCACATTGCAGAAAGCTAAAAATACCATTTACTGTAAAGCTGCTCTGTTTATTAATCCATGTTTCATACTGCAGCTCAGAGATCATGAAATAAAAAAATGTCACTGGCACTGTTTCTGCTCTTTAGTTATTACTCTGCTTTTTAGGGCACTGGAAATTAACCATACCTAAGTATAGGTATAACATCCTTGACTATTACATAGGATTAAAAAAAATCCCTTAAAATGGAGAATTATGTTTTTTGTGTTCCTGCTTTTAGGTTATATTGTTCAGAGAGCCAGTGAATAAAAGATTGTGGATCAATTGAAACATTTGTTTGACTCAAGTCTGCTGAGTAAAATGATGTATTTCACTGCAGACAAAGTTATTTTCTAGAATGTTAGACAAATGTGTAATGTTGGCTGTAGCAGCCTGTTTATAGCTAAGAAAAGTAGTGATATCTCCATGGAGGAAGAAAATTTGCCTATA
>JANHGN010000417.1:12229-33347 GCA_024605025.1 Megaceryle maxima | reverse complement strand
ATAAAAAAGAGTAATGACAACTAAGTTGAACTCTTGATAGTATTTATTTTTATAAACATTTACATGTGCTTTCCATAACTACTTTTCAAGTCACTAAAACATTTTTTTCTGGTTTTTGGTTGTTTTTCTTTCCTTGGTATAATAGTCATAATTAATATTGTGTAGTAGTAACCAGGCTACTACCACGTGAGAAAGTAGAAACACAAAGTAAATGACAGCTGTGGCCCCAAGAAAACACATGCCTGGATAAACAGAGAAATATGGAATCAAGGAAGATACAGTGGAAGGAAGACATTGAAACAATATATAAAATATGGTTATCCAAAGGCTGTTCATTATTGTGAGCTACCCAGAATCACAGAAGCAGGGAGTGGTAGTCATAATCCAAATATCACTGTAGCATAAAGAAGACCAAGGGATTTCCAGTAGTATATAAACTTTCATACTGGGGAAGTATGATTTGTTGAAACTCAGACTGCAACCTGGAAAAGGTAGTATCTGATAAATGTATTTTGCATAAAGAAATCATGATTTTTTACAGTTAGTAAAGTATCCATTTAACATCTTCTGAAAGGTAATATTTTTTTATTGTATTATTTGGATTATTTTGTTTGCAAATTAAGCTTATTTACAGGAAAATGCTTAAAAATTTAAATTCAAATTCAAGATTTATAAAGATTTCAATAAAGATTGAAATGCAACATATCCTAGTTATTGTAATGGAACTCCATTTCAGTCCTACATTCAATAATATTTAGGTTCAGATTTTCTAATATTTTTAGTCTCCTTTTGGATAGGAACAAACACCAAGGGATTTATTCACCAGCTTAAATTAGATATAAAAAGTCCACCAGCACTCAAATCTGCTGCTGTGACTGGTAAAATCAGTTAAAAAAATTATCTATTTGTTTCCTTAAAAATCACTGTGTATAAACTAAGTTTTTATTCTACTTTTAATAACTCCTACTTTTTTTTTTTCTTTTTTTTTTTCATTAATAGAAATCGTGCATGGCAGGCATCAAATTGGAGTGACTAAAATATAATGACAGATTCTTCCCTAAAAGTATTTTTAGTGCATGTGGAAGCAGGAAGAGCTATCCCCAATTTCTTTTTTTTTGCTAAAATTTCTGACTCAGATGGTAGGCTCAATCATTTGTCAGAAGCTGCAATCTTATTTTTGGACATAAAGTCACATTTTAGCTAAACTCACATAACCACTACCATTGAAATCACAGATAGCAATTTGATTTTTAACATTTTCACTTTATGGGGGTCGGGGGGGGTAGCAATTATATTAAAGCACTCTTGGCTTAAAAGGTATGTGGGTTTAACTTCAATGAAAGTGTATAGTCAGGCGAATGTCACTTACTATTAAGGAGTCTTTCTAGACATGTCAGGATTAAGAGAGATTTAAGTAGTCATCTACTGGAAAAGAAAATTGTACCTGAACAAACACAATAGAGGCAATGGCAGAACAATGCTCTTGGCATCCTTAGACAATCAGAGTGCTTCATGATTACTGTGCAAGACAGATTGAGAAATGAACAGTTGCAGATTTTTTGTAACCATCACAGTAAAAATATAATTTTTCTCTGGAAAAAAATTATTTTGAGAAAAAGGCATTTCCATCAGAAAACTATTCTAATCACAATTTCCTGTCACAGCTCTACCTCTAAGTTATTCTAGGTGAGACATTTCTTACATGGTCCAGAGAAAGCTAGTGCCGCTCTCCAGAAATTACTCAGAACCAACAGATTTGCTACATCCAGTGCCTCACCATCACAGCTTTTGACATCAGGTCCTGTACAACTGGAAAATTGCATGGCTCTCCTGTGAACCACTGCAAGATATATTTTCCATCCAATATATAAAATGTGTGTGGTCAGGAAAGAGGAAACTTGTACTACAGGGCATGAGAATAACAAGGAATTTAAGGTAAAGAACACAAAGCTAGAAAAGCTGTGCAAATTTATTACTCCACAAGAATATAGGTATGTAAATCATCGGTGGTTATATTTAGTCTCAGTATCAGAGGCTTTCAGAGGACTGAGGTTTTAGAACAATCTTCCTTTTTGGAACATCCAAAAATCTAGTTATGTTTAAGATCAAGTACTGTAGATTCATGAACACGGGTCATTTATCATAGTAAAGGGAATGAGTGTTGGCTCAGGAATTTCCTGCCAGCCCTGATGTACATGTTTTCAGTGGGAATGTTAGGATTAGAATCCAAATGGGTGGGAATCCAGCTATGAGTAAGGCCAAGAAATATTTTAGAGTGCTCATGTGATGGTGTTTGCCTGAATATACCACATTTTGGCCATGAAAATATGAAGGGACAGTAAAGTTGGTGGACAAAGCATGAAAAATGTCTGTTTGGTTTAATGAAAGACAGGTTCACCACTCCTCATGTGTAGAAAAAGCAGAGATCAATTGGACTTGTAAAGGTCTATGCACACTAAGGAAGACACAATTAATATTTGCTTACTTTGAACCCAAACAAAGGCAATCTTAAAATAGTATGACTGGCAAAATGTCCAAAAATTTTGTAACACAGTAACACAACTGAAAACATTTTGTCACAAAGCTAAGCTTACATATTGAAATAATAGGCACAGCCCCAAGGGGCAAACAGAGGTAGGGCTGCACAATCAGGGAGGAGGAAAACAAATGCAAGCAGTAAATTCTGACAGAGAAGAATTAAGGATGTAAAATAGGCAGGAACGGTCTATATTAAAAACAGAATTCTACTGACTAAGCTAAATTAGACTGAATTCTGACCCTAAAAGTAAGGTGTCAAGAGCCCATGAGATTACCTCTTTTCTTCTGGTGAAGGAAACAGAGGAGCAGGAAATGGCAGGAATGGGAGAAGAAAGATGTGGAAGAAAGACAAGAACCCACCCTGCATCTGTCTTCCCTCAGGAATAGCCTCAACTAACCTTGACCTCAGTGATGGATCACAGCCCTCAGTGCCAACAAAACTACATCAGTTCCTGGGTACTGCACACTCACAGCTGGTTTAGGCTAAGCTTGTTGAGAACTCATTGTTTTGCATAAGCAGTGATAATGATTGCTAGTGATTAAGAAGTAGCCACTGACAACACAATGTGCATTGTTAACAAGTATCAATGCAGTAAAGAGTTGTCTTGAAATTTGAAAGTGGTATGATTTGTCAGTCTTTTAAACACTCCCATCATGGTGAAATCCAATTCCCTAACTGATACATCTTTATAGTTGCAGCACAGTTTAAAAACATTTTTTTTCTTTCTCATTTGTTTTGGGTTTTGTAATAAAAACTTTTACAAATGAGATCATCTAATAAAGTATATTTCTATTAAAGACGTTGTTTTACTTTTAATATCAAGGCAAATTTAGTTATCCAAGGTTAAGCATGCAGAAACTGTCTCAGTTTTGGTGGTCCTTCCTCCTTGTTTTATCTCACAATTATGATTAATTTTATTTCTGAAGTTTTCTGAAGCATTGAATTGTTGAGTAAGGTTAGACAGTTGTAGTTCTGTTATAACACAATTATTTCCTTGGGAAATGTAAAAAGCACTCATCGAAGCTATTCTAAACCTTCTTTATAGACCTGATTCTCAGTTCATGTACTTTGCTAGCTCTGTTAAACTCAGAGAACTTCATACACTGTATTTCTGACCCTACATGCTTAAAAATCCATTTTAGTATGGAACAGCTAACACTTTCTATCTAAAAGAAGTCATTAACCAAAGCTAGTGTGTCAGATCGATATTTCAGGATGTATTTTGGGCTGCAGGACTGCTTCTCAATAAAAATGGCAAGGAAAGTACTTGTACAGAATTTATAAAGAGGAACAACACAGGCAGATGGTTCCTGGAATATTTATTTGTGTGATAAATTTGAGAATGAATTATGTACATTAAAGAGAAAATACACAAAATAGTCTTCTAGACATCTGCTAAAACTTGAATTTATTAAACTTACTGGAAAATAAGAAAATAAAGAACAGTATTCTTAGTTCTCAGGTCTTTTTCCTCTTAATTCTCATATGCCAGGAAATCAATGAGGTCACAGATAAACTAAGCTTCATGTGGTGTAAGATTCCAATACTAAAATATGAGCCAGCCAAGTCATTATTAGTATTTTGTTTTTATTTTATAGCACCATCAAAAGACTGTGATAGGAATCAGAATTCATTGGTGACATACACTTGAAAAATTATTATTAATTTCTCTTGCTCCTCAGACAATTAAAAAAATGGCAGCCTATGCAAAAGAAATTAAATGTAAAATGTGGAATAAGATTTCAATGAATAAATATTCAGAAGTTTTTTACTGTTTACTTCTGGGAGGGTTGCTTTAGACAGGCAGTGAGGGAAGAGGAGAATGTGACAGCATATCAGGGAGGGAAAAGAGGGATTAATTTTGGAGAGCTAGAGGAAGGTAGTTATCAGTAGGAGTGTCTGACAAGTGTAAGAGGTAAACCTTTGGGGCTTGTGGGGAAAAAAACCCCAAAACCAGAATGATTGAAGAAAGAACAAGAACAGAGAAATTAGGAAACTAGCTGTTCAGTAAATTTTATTCTCATTGTCAAATGTGTAGCCTTAGGATTTGTGTAGTGCATACTTATTGTGAAGCCAGGATGATTAATTTTCTCATGGGATTGTCTATGATGCCCAAATAGTAATACCAGAGTGCTTCTCAATAATTATTTAATCTTCAGAACGCTCTAATGATATGAAGAGATAGTGTAATTCCCTATTTTATAGGTACTAGAGAGAGACAAAGCAGTCAAGTGCACTTATGGATTTTTAGAGTCCAACTTGAGGGCATAGAATCTGATTTTCCAGCATATGTCACAGAGTATTTTAAAGGTTCAAAGCACTTTTTTGTCAGATCCATGAAAGTTAAACAGTTCTTCAGACTAGACTCATGACCTCAGGTGAAGCCCAGAATATCATGCATGTACAGTTAATGACTACTTGTAAGAGGTCACTTAAATTCATTCAGGAACTCTTTATCAAAGATAATAATTTTACAGGATGATATTCAATTCCTTTAACCATGGACTCAATCCTTTTGTTCCCTTTCCTTAACCAAATCTCCATCCCAATCTCATCTTCCTCAGCTAATAAAACAAACAAACTTTCTCTTTAACAAATTGATCCATCTTGCATTATGAACAAGATTTGCATCCTCTGCAAAGTATCTTAAACATAGATAAACTTCCTCTAATAGACAAAACTAACCTGCCATGAATCATCCCTAATTCAGGAAGCACGAAACCATGGAATAGGATTAGCTGGGTTAAGTGGAAACAGTATAAATTAAATATTTCAATGTCATTATCTATATTGGTTTTGTTGGTATATGTTACTAAAATGTTAATTGCTGAATTATAAAGTACCTAATATAATGCATCTACCAATACTTAGTATGGTTTTAATGGTTCATTTTCATAATAGTTCTACTACAATAAACCAACTATTTTAGTTTTTTTTTCACAATATTGCAGTGAAATTGTTTTATCTTTTATCCTGCAAATTACTTCCATGTTCCTAAATCATCATTTTTTGATGTCTTCAGTAAAAAACATGTCTTTTTGTCCAGGTTGGAAGAAAATAGGTCTGAATATTTTAAAATTTCCTGCAGAATAAAAACTCCAAATTCCTCCTAAATTATGCTTTGTTGAACATGACCCACCCTGTCAGATAAATGGTCTCACTACCAATTATTTTATTTTGTACTTTTTCCTCTTTATCTATCTGGCAATTTGTTTATAAGTGACTAGTTGTGTTGCTTTGTCTCATTACTGGCATATCAGAAACATCTTGCAACTCAAATAGTGCTTTCTAGAGTCTCTGCTATCTGTTTGGGTGCTTTGGGGTTTTTTTGTTGTTTGTTTTGGTTTGGGGTTTTTTTGTTTGCTTGTTTGTTTTGTTTTGTTTTGTTGATTACTAGTGAGTTGTGCCTCTTTGCTGTCGGATTAACTGACTGGAATACCTATTCAGCTCCCAACTATTTGAAGGGCCATCCATACAATAATTGTACAGGTGGATAATTCCAAGAAAAACTACCATGATTATAAGGAATTTATTGCCTCTTATAACTTCTTCTGCATTCCAAAAGGTATTTGTACAGGATGAAGGTATCTAGCACATAGTTATGACAGGTAGTTCTCAATAAATGTAGACTGGCTCAAAACAATTAGAACTTTTTATTTCCTGTGTTCTCAGGCCTTGGAGATTAATTAATGATATCTTAAAGATTATTTTTTAAAATTATAGAAAGAAATTTGGAATCCCAGGGGGACTTCTACAACACGTGTAATTGAGGCAGAGATTTTCCAGTGCTGAATAGCTTCTAAGATTAACTCAGTTCTCAGTACCTGATATGCTGTATACTAAGTATGACTCATGAGTTAGTAATGGATTGTCCCACTTTATTCATCTATCACAATAGTAATCTGAAATATTACTGTGTGGGAACTACAAGCAATTGCTGCTTTTCTGAAAGCAATTACCTGAGAAGTTTCTTTTAACAGTTGAACTACTGGGGGCACTTGGAAGGTGATGACTCAGAGATTTCTGTGTAGGATCTTAAAAGTAAGCATGGCTCTCTTGATGTAATATTTCATATTTTATTTGTCAAGAATGTGTCAAAAATACTGCTATGAGTTATTTTGGGTTTTACAGAAATTAAGAAAAATGTCCACCAAACAATTCTGATTTCTTAAAAAAATTACTTCAGATATTACATTCATGAAGTCAACAACTTCACTTCACCAAACAGCATTTTCAAAGAAGAGCCTTCCCACACATGGATAATAGTATAAGAGTGCACTGATCTTTCCTTCCTCAAAGCAAGGTGGCATGAAAGGGTCATCCTTACCTGTATGTTAATAAATCCAAGTTATTTCAGAACATGGAATTTCAGAGCCCTCACTTTTAGCAGGGTCTTTTGCTTGTCTGTCATGTCATACTGTGAAATCTAATATTTTATTGTGTACTCTACAACACCAAGCTGCTTTCATGCATCTTCCCCTTGGACAGTGGACAAGGACAGGTTTCTTCAAATCTATGTAGTGCTGAGTTTCCACTTTTGTGCCATTGCTGTTGTAAGAAATCATGTTTGTTGCCAGAACCTATAATATTATACACCAACGAATGAATGATTGAAGACAAGCATTTACTTAATGTGATAGCATTGCTGGGTACAACAATTCTGTGGGGCAAAAAGTTCATCTATGTGAGAAACATGCTAGTGTAGGGTTGAATAAACTGAACTGCAAGTACTAAAAATATTTCTCATAATTATTATGTATGGTAATGTATATAAATCTCAGTCTGGTCTTTAGCATGGGAAAAAGTGCTGAAGTCTGTGACTGCAACTGAAAAATTACAGGGAATGATCTGCATTTGTCAGTACAGTTAATACAATAATACAATACGTTCCCTGGTGGAAAGAGCATCAAGCTGGTTGTCAGGCATGTCAGGTTCTTTTATTGGCTCTGACATTACCCACCCTTAACCTTGGATAACTTGTACTCCATCTGTTTAAAAATAAAAAAAAAGAAGTAAGGTTCTTTTAGAAAATAGTACCTATGAATTAGATATCTTCCTAATGTTTATTGATTTAATTAATTACCATCTTTTGCTTACATGGTGAAGTTAGAATGAGCTCATGTTCTTCACATTAGATTTTACAGACATGACATTTTTTATACCATCGTATAGGCACTTCCCTCCCTAAAGGTAGTACACCCATATGTTCTTCTCAAAACTATGTTCCCTTCTAAAAATAGTGCATGAACTGTTGAGTGATTCTAATTAAATGCATTTAAAATTACTGAAGTCAGCTGAAATATTTTAACTGAATCTTCTTTAAAAGATAAGAAAGCCATATATGAAAACCAAATATTTTGACCTTCTCTTTTCCTTCAACTAGCCCAATGAAACATAATATAACAGTTAATAACAACTGACATGATCCCTTACAAAACAGATTCAGGCTGTTTACTCATTCCCTCTTCCTTCTTTGCCTTTGGCTAGAAGGAAGAAGTGAAGATTTGTAGAAAAGACAGTGTGCAAAATGACTTTTAAATGGTTTGAGTTCTCATTATTTCAGTGATTTCAGTCTTTTTTAGTTTACTAACAAAAAGATTTATTCTTGTAATTGCTGTTTGTGCTTCTGCTGACTGCATTCTGAGACAAACTATGTTACTGCCTTCTCTCACATTATGGTAATAAAGATCTTCAGGACAAACACTACCCTCAATTATATAATGTGCAAAAATGCCAATTTAATTTGTAAACTATGAGGTCGCACAAGTTGCAATAAGCGAATATTTTTAAAATTGCTGAATCTTTATCACTGTATTAATATAGACAAAGAAAAAAAGCAAGTTCCAATGATGACAGGTCAACATGAAGCCAAAATTGCAAACTGTTGGATTTCTCAGTTTGTTAATGGAACAAGAAAAAAACTGAAAAAAAACATAAGCTGCATTTACCTAAATATATATATAACCTTAGGGAAAATCAATATATATTCTTTTGGTTGTTATATCCTTTTTTTTTATTAAATCAAAAATGAAAATTTGAGGGCTTAGGATCCTTTCAAAATAAATGTTGACAGTTCTGATTCAAAAAGGAGAAACATTGGTTTCATAGAAAGCATACAGACTAAAATGATCTCACTTAAATTTTTTTTCCAGCTTCCTTTTGTTAAAGCTATTACTTCAAGCTGCATTACATTCACAGATTATTTCAGTATTCTTAAAGATTTAGTAGAAGTTTTAGAAAAAAAATACATAAAATAAAATAGGCAAATTAATCTTCTAATTTTCTCCACTACTCACTCACTAGATCACCCATCCATACATTTAACTGAAGTTCTGTATACACACAGAAGTGACACCAAAAGGATGAACTCAAAGAAAATGATACAGAGATGACCTTATATAAATAATACTCTGTGCATTTGATAACATAGTCAACTTTGATTTGATGTATCATGAAGTAAATTTGCTCTTCTTATAGATGGTCCTTCCTTTTTGAGGGCTGCATCATGAACAGAAAGATTTTTCTAAACTGATCCTGCTTGGCCATTCCAGGGCCTGGTGTAGCATTCTGTTTCTAGGACTTCATTTATACTTCATTAGTTATCATGGGAGGAATTAATTAATTCTGTACATGCAATGTAAGAACATGAAGAAAATCAGGAAGAAAAACAATTCTTGCAATATTGAAAAATCAAATTGCAGTAGAGTTACTATATATATTATTTGGAGATAAGAATGGAAATCTTAGCAAAGCTTAAACTGTCCAATTTTTTTTTTTTTTTTTTTAACACGAAAAAGAAGGGCAATGACCTGATAATTTTTTTTGTACATACTGTTTTGCAAAAGACACTGTAAAGCTTCTTAATTCTGGAATCTGATCCTTCCCCAGGTTTGTACTAACTAACAATAAGTGCAATTTTAAAGTCTGCCTTTTGTTCCACCGTCATAAATATATCTACATAAAATCAGAGAAACACAGAGAATAAAAGTGCTCGTGGTTTGCTTCTGTCAGACCATTGCAGAGTGTTTCTGGACTCTGAATTCCTCCTGAGTTTCAAGGAGAGTATATAATGTACAGAGGACACTGTCTGCAATTTCCTGTACTAAGAGATTTAAACAAGACATGTCTTTCACTTTTCATCTGTGATTAATCCAATGTGCTTTTCTGTATAAATATTTACATTTAATCCATATTACATGGACATTCATTAAAGGAAAGAAACAGATTGATTTTGGGATGTTTTTAATAGACAGTACTGCCTAATAAGAAAATAAGGCTTTCTCAGACGAATTTGACTACTATGTACTAAGGAATGTGAACCAAACTCTTGCTGCATTGCAGGTGGCTGGGATAGTCAATACACTGCTGACTCAGCAGAAGAGATAAGTGGAATGCAATAACAATCAATTTAGTAGACAGTCTGGAAATATCTTTAAATGAGGAAGGGATATAGTTAACTTTTTTCCCCAATGAGGAGATAAGAAGTAAGTGATTATGTACTTTCAGGATTTATAAAATAATGTGTTGGCTCTGATACAATTAATTTTTGATTTAGCTTTTCTCTGGGATCATTTTACAGTAGAATCTATATCCTTTGACAATAGTTGAACTGTTCTGTCTTTCATTTTTGAATGCAACAGGAAGCTTAGTGCATGTGTATATGATTCTTAATTTAAATGCAAGTTATAAAGGTTATGTTCAATTTTTACATGGGAACAAAAAAAGAAACTGATTTTAAGAACTACATTTTGAGTTCAAGTTCCACTGAAGAGACCATTTTCCTTCAGAATATTACTGTAAATGGGATTAGACATGCTTTTTAATGGACTTCAGGTCACTTCATTTGCTTATTAGATCTCAGAAGGAAAAAAATAGTATACCAAGAAAACTAATGAAAAGAAGATATTAAAGAGTATAAAAGCCAGGTCATGAGTAGTTTTAACATGTGGAATCTTGAGGCTTGTATTTTGTCATAATACCTTTACATCAACTTTCTTTACACATACATGTTTCTCTTAATTTTTTTGCAGGCAGCCCACTTTCTGTAAAACTTGCATCATTACTGAATTAATTTGATGATATTTCTATAATTCTTTAGTTATAGGTACAGGTGCTGTTCCATCAGAGTATATAAAGATTTGATAGACTGGCATTAGGATTGGCATAAAATCATAGAAAAAGACCTTTAAGATTTTCAAGTCCAACCATTAACCCTACTCTACCAAGTCCACCACTAAGTCATATCCCCAATACAGTTTTTAAACACATCCAGGGATGGTGACTCATCCACCTCCCTGGGCAGCCTGTTCCAAGGCCTGACAACCCTTTCAGTGAAAAAACTTTTCCTAACATCTAGTTCAAACCTCCCCTGGTACAGCTTGAGACCGTTCCCTCTTGCTCTGTCACTAGTTACTTCTGAGAAGAGACCAGAACCTACCTCTCTACAATGTCCTTTCAGGTAGTTGTAGAAAGCAATAAGATCTCCCCTCAGCCTCCTTTTCGTCAGACTAAAGAGCCCCAGTTCCCTCAGACACTCCTCACAGTACTTGTTCTCCAGGCCCTACACAAACTTATCTGCTCTTCTCTGCACCCACTCCAGCACCTCAATGTCTTTTTTTTATTGACATGCCCAAAACTGAATCCATTTCTCAAGGCACTCCCAGGTCCTTGCCAAACAGTTTTCCAGACACTCTTCCCTGAGCTTGTAGAGTTGCAAATACAGTGAAATGTCTTACCAAAATAGGAAGTAAAGCTGGCTTATCACATTCACTCTGCTCAGTGTAACTGCAACTAATGGTAATGGACAAAATGGTAACAGTAAAGGACAAAAATAGTAATGTATGATCACTCATCTTCCTTCTGGTAATTAAGTGTCTGTTTGATGCATCTCCATCCCATCTGTGATGTTTACAACAGCATAGACTATTAAAACAATAGTTTAAATCAGCTCACACAAGACTGAGTTATCTGTGTCTGTAGACTGCATTACTAATGCCAGCAATATCCCAAGTAGTGCTTAAAAAGTAGTCAAATATTCTTTTTCTCTTCAAAAATAGCACTTTTCTTTTTTATAAACACAAGTGTTATTTTATTTGGTAAGTGCATAAAATAATACCTGAATAATGTGTTATTTATCTTGAGTAACCTGTTACAAAGTTTTTTCTATTTCAAAATAGTGTCTTACTCTGTACAAAAGCATGATCCATTCAGAAATAGTACTGGATCAGCACTCAGACATTCAAATTTATTTTTTGCTCTTCCACCCTCAGGCAGGTTATTTTACCTCTGGAAACCTGTTTTCACATCACAGAATGGGATATACATTAATCATGTCATTTGATCCAGCCAGCAAGTCAAAATGTAGTCATGTAGATGGGTTTAATCAGGTAGAGTACTTAATGGTAGCTATTTCCTTATTGTAATTTTTACTTTAAAAATACCAACTCAGCATCCTGTTCTCTTGAGTACAAAATAATTCAAGCAAGTTAAGCTCCTTGTTTCATGGAAAAAAAAAAAAGACTCTTCTAATCCATAACATGTATCCACATCACACTGTCCATGTCTTTTGTCTGCAGTTGCTTAAATTTTATGATCATTGTTACTGTTATTATTAGAAATTTTGATTTAAAATATAAAAAGGAAAAATATGATATAGTCTTCCTAGTTTGTGATTTCTCATTACCTGAGTACTGGAATTTTCAAGTTCCAATTTCATCACCATATCCACTTGTTAAATGGCTGGAGAATTTGTCATATTATTTTCCTTTGGAATACAATGGTTGCAATCAGTTTTCAGTAAAAACACAAATTTCCAGAGGAAATTACAGGAATAGGGTAGAATGGATATAGATGTCCTTTTCAGGACACAATGACTTTCATTTTGTCATTTTCTTTTATCCTGAAACACTCATGGCCTCAGAGATGAGTGAGTGGGTACAGGTCCTGAGAAAAAGCAAAACCCTTAAAAACTATTCCTAAAACAGCTGCTAAGTCCCAGCTGAGCACCCAAAGCCAATGAAATTTAGTCTGAAAGGGAATTTTCAGGTGTTGAACAAAGAACTTTTCACTGTTTTGAGAAGGTGTTTACTTACTCTGAAGACATATCCAACCTTTGTGACTCAATGTGAGTCACAGAAAAAAAAAAAAAAAACAAAACAGAAACAAAAAAAACACAGAAACACAAACAAAACACAACACAAACAAACACAAAAAAAACACAGAAAAAAAAAAAGCAGCTCTATTTTTATTGGTTTTTAAGGACGTTTTCAAGAATTGTATCAAGGAATATTGAAAGCTTCAACAATGAACTGCTGTATTTTTGAACAGCTCAATTTTCTTCTCAAGGAATGGGTTTTATTTTGTTTTATTTTTTAATGATCATTTACTCATTTTGCAGGAAAGCCCACTAGACTTCTCATTCAAGAGGACCTAGGGATCTAGCTCCTCCTTCAACTCCTGGTCAAAATTCGTCACCATTTATTTCTACATTTTTTAGACAATATCTACTATTTGTCTTCTACATTGCATATTTCCTGAAAATGTTTAATGTTATGAAGATTAATTTTGCCAGTCTAGTAAGATGACTATTCTATAAATATATAGCCACACTTTTTCTTTTTTTTTCTTTTTTTTTTTAATTACTAAAGAATATTTTGTTGGTATTGAACTAGTTAAAGTCCATTTCTTCCTCTTTATGTCAGAATAAAGTTAATAAGCAACCAGTCACTGTAGCCGCTAAAGCTAAACTTCTAAGTAATCCTAAAAGGAAGGGGGAAAATTGTTCCTGACAAGCTGAAATTACATTATAAAACCTCCCATATTTTGAAGAGTAATGAGTCGTCCTAGGCATGAAGCTTATTTCACTGTTTAACAAAACTTGTTTATAAAGAAAATATCTTCCCCAGTATCAGTTTTCTGAAAGCATGCCCCTTAACCTCTGTTTTTTTGCTTCTATTCGTTGTTGGCATGGAGACGAAGAGGCACTCCAGTAGATTGATCAATTCATGGTAACATCAACATAACATTTTCAGTGAAGTTCCCAGGAGCCTTCCTCCAAAATCTGTCATTTTGATTCAGATAACTAAATCAGGCTAAGCACTGCAATGATAATAGATGACTTGCCTCATTAGCTGTCTCCTGCTGCTTTACTCTATCAGGAAGCACCATAGTGACTCTCTGGGTTCCTGCGAAAGAGAACTGGTTTTCCTTATATGATTTTGGTGTATATATGCTTTTCTGGTTTCTGTTCATTCTTTTGTCTATATTCATAAGCAGAGAAACAAATGCATCCAGTTTTTAATTAATATTTCATTAAGAGGAAATAGAGTTGAAAAATTCTTTATCAAGATCCAAAATTTAATCATATAAACAAACTTATGTCGTAGCATACTGATAATACAGCTTTATTCTCTTGCATTCACTGTTTCAAACTTTTTATTTCCTTTAAATGCGGCCCTTTTTTATTAAGGCACTTTGCTTATCTGAACATTCAATGAATCAATTGCCATAATTACACCAATATACAATAATTAAAATCCTAAGAATCATTTCTAGATGAGTACTTTGAATTTCAAATATGCTGTTGAATAAAAAAACTGCATTAAAATGAAACCTGTAAATGATAGGACAAACACATTTTCAACTGTAGATATTAAACAGACCACATGTACTACAGTATGTACAAGTACACATAAAAAATAAATCCATATGTATATTTAGCCAAGTTGGCAATGTACATGTGAAGATAGTAGTAGCTGTGTTTGCTATCAAATGTGTTTGTGGGTTTGTGCTTAAATAGAGAAAAAAAATAAAGACTACATGTATTAAATTAGCCACTTACAAACCATGGCTTTCTAACTCGCACTATCACTATGATCTTCCTCATATATTTGCACCACGTATTGGACATAAACTAATCCATATTAGTGAAATGAAAATATGCTAAAATCACAGTGTCCATTATAGCTCCCCTCAAAACCTGACAATTTTCTTTGAATTCCAAAGTCAGAGATTATTGCTAACTGAGAAGAAGACTTACCCTGATACTGAAATAATAGCATTCTCTGAGTGTCAGCCAAAGCAGCTCAACCACCTTGAGCTGACAAGGTAGTTATAGAAGGAGTGAGAGAATGGTAGAATTTGCCATTTAACTCCCTTCTCTTCCCTTCCCTTCCCTTCCCTTCCCTTCCCTTCCCTTCCCTTCCCTTCCCTTCCCTTCCCTTCCCTTCCCTTCCCTTTTAATCTCAACCAAAGAAGTGCAACTAAATATTTAAACTGGGTTAGAGAAGGCCAATTTCTTTTCCATGTTCAATTATAAGATGCTTGTACATTCTTAACACTTGGGTTAGATTCACTGGTTAGACACTTGGGTTAGAGTTTCACTGCAGTATTAGGACACTAGTCTTGACTGCCAGAGCACTCACAAAAGTTTCACTTATCTGAGTAAGTAGGAGTCAAAAATGTGTAAGGAAGTCCTAGTATTTCTGTTCTATTGCTGCCTAGTTCTTAATGTCACCCAGCCTGACACATATTTACTCAAAATCCAGTGGTATTCATGAAGTGCATATTCTCTGGCTAGCTCACTTATAAATCTTAATAATAAAGCTTATATGGAGTATACTTAACATTTAGGAAAAAGTGACCCCACCTTTTATTGTGGCTTTTTCCTCAATATTATGTTGGTATTTGAAGAATGTAACTCAGTTATTTAATCTTAGATTGATTTGAAGAGTAAGGTATAGATGTATACTTGTCTTAAGTGTAGCAAGTTCTCAGGTCACCGGGCATAGTTTATTGCAGGGTTTTTTCCTTGAGGCTGTTCTAGTTTGGACATACAAATATCCATTTGTATAAATTCTGTTCTTCCAGTTTACTCCAGGGGAAGAGCTCTAACCATGGACCCTCTTTGGCCAAAAGGATTTTTCACACGTATACATTTCAGGAAGACATTCCACTTCTAGGAATAATTTTTTTCTTTATTTTATTGCAAGCAAGAAAAATTAATACAGACTATATGTATAATTCCTGAATATGGCTGTATAGTAATGTCCCTCACTCAATTTACAAATGCATTCCTTAATCTCTATACTTTTATAATTACATGAAGGTGAACATCATACATAGAGATGATAAACTTCCCTCACTGGCCACCATCTATAGCAACATTTGGCAATGTCTACTCCTCAGAGCAGTTTGCCATATGTGAATGATGGCACACCATTCGTTCCTCACTTCTCTCTTCTAATTACCACTCTATACATATGAATGTCTTGAACCACGTAGTTCAAACAAAATCAGAGGGCTGAAAGGGAAATCTACTTCTCATCCAAGATGAATGAAAAACCATCTAAAATTCATAAAACTTTTCCTAAGCATTTTTTTACTAAGCATTTTTCCCTTCCACAATATCTTTACAAGTTACAAATTATTCCTTAAACCATTTTGGAGCGTATACAAAAAAAGGCATTCGGCCTACTATAATTTCTTATAGTATAACAAATAGAATGTGTTACTACTAAGTTTAAAACTCTTTCTACCTTCCTATCATTAAATGACCTTAATTAAAATCAGCACTTAAAAAAAAACATGAGCCAGAGCCCACTTAGCATACTTGTTAGGGAAAGATAGTGGAAAGACACTTGAAACAAATTTTCTTCAGTTGTTTACTGAATAGGACTGGATGATTTTAATTATGTAATACATATGATTCACATCTGAAAATATTTGAACATTTAAAAACTACTTAAACTTACTAAAACTACTTAAAACTTACAGAATCAGTGTGATAAGTTATTTGTATTAGCTTTATTATAAATACTCTGTACTTTGAAATGTCTGAGAGTACTACACCACTTCACTTCAAATCACTGATACGGAGAAGAATACCAGAATCAAAATGAATCCTCTTGCTACTGTTTCACTTTAGGATACAGAAAACATGGAGCAAAATTGTGTTAGAGTTCTTATTTGTAGGCTTTTTATTAATTGTTTATTTGTTTGTGTATATGAATCATTAATGAAGCTTACCATATCAATCATTATCAAAACAATTTTTTAAATAAAAAAAAAGACACCTTTCGGTTAAAAAATATTTGGAAGCTTGTAAATTTGTTGGAAAAGTGAGTTTGTGTGAGACCAAAATTCTTAATTATTCTCAGCAAATTTTGTGAAGAATATTGTATTTTTTTCTTTAACATGTTAAACATTTTCCTTGGTTTTGGGGTGTTTGTTTTTTTTTTTTTTTTTTTTTTTTTTTCTTTGTTTTTGGTTTGGTTTGTTGGTTTGTTTTGTTTTTTTATTTCCTTTTGATGGATTCTTTTTCCTTTTTTTACTTTCCTCCCTGATCAACTTGATAGTAGGAGCACACCCTGAGAGATGAAAACCCATCGTCTTGAAAAAAGTAAGACTTCAGGAATCAGAGCCATATAAACTATGGCAGGACCACTATCCTCATGTCATTCAGGAGGAGACATGCAAATCGTATTTGGTTTGGGGTTTTTTTAACACTTTATATCGGTCTTTTACATATTTAAAGCCTGGTTTTGTGTTTCCCTCTTCTCTCTTCCCTTGTTCAGACCACACTGTTCACAGTCTTCTGTTCTCTCCGCCTAGAACAACCTTATTAGAGATATCAGATCATTTTCACTGCTTTCCAGAGGCTCTTCAAGTGATCTTACTTTCTCCAGAGGTGTGATGTTAAAATCTGTATGCAATACACTTGTTGGAATACTGCCAGTGCTGCATAAAACAAAGAACTATGTCATGTGTCTTGAAGGATTAATTCCTGCCCTACCATCTTTTGTCAGATTGGCACATTTATTTACACCTCTTTTATGATCAGACTGTAGTTTTTTTCACATTGTGTACTTAAACAATCCTTAGTTTTTTCCTTCTCATATGTTTTACATTTGTCCTCACTTTTCTATGTTTTCTTGTTGATGTTTGTTTGTTTTTCTGGGCCATTGGTCTTATTGGCAAAGAATACATGTATTTAATCTAATCCCTTCAATTTTTGTATTGATTTAATATGAAGAAGTATATACCCTATTCCATTATAGACATTATTCATGAAAGGTTTTATAGGACAAGACCTAGATCTCTGCTCCATTGCATTAACACACCTTTACATTTCACTGATAATCCTAACTTCTCTGTACATGGTTCAACAACCACATTTACATTCCCTATTCAGAAATAGACCACAGTAAGGCCATGATACAGAATATTATTGATTCTCCACCAATCAGCTGTTCCTTTTAGTAAACAGAATGAACATTGATCATTTATCATACTATTTTAAACTGCTGTAGCAGAAAGAGATCAGAGCTAAACTATATATATGCTCCACTCTTAACTGTACTGATAAGCTGTTTTTTGATCCATTTGAGCTTGCATGTTTACATGCATATGTCCTAAGGTAGTTCCTTCTAGGATTTCTTGGAGTAATAAAACACTGTTTCCACTGAACCAGCTTCAGATTAATGCCATGATATTTAATGGCCCATTTCTTCCCTTGCCTGGTGTTTGAAATCTGACACTCACACTTTTGAAAGAGAATATTAGATGGGACTCAGAAGTCATTTTCTGGATCATGTGTGTGGGAGAGAAGTTACCAGCATTTGATACAGAGCAATATTTCCTTGTCCCAATGAAAATGTCCACATTTCAGTGTCCCAATCTGATCTACATTTTAAGATGATGAAACATTTTCCTGACTGTCTGTGAATTTATCATGTGTGGAAGTGTACAGTGTTACCAGTTCCTAACACTGCCAAATTGAGCATGGACCTCTTGAAGCCAGGAGATTGATTCTTAAATTGAGATTTTAAATAGTAAAAGCTAAACTTCCATTCTTATTTTTGAACATAGATGTGGCTTCTCTTGCAAGTAGGAGAGATCAATGGATACTAATTTTTAAAATAAAAGCTGAGGCATTTCTCTAATCTCTTGATTTCAGCAGCCAGGGTTTTAGGAGATACTCCCTTCATTGTGAAACTAGTCATGTAACAGAACTAAGTTTGTATTTTCAGACTGAATATTTCTCTTTGTGGTTAGGGCAGTTTCCTAGAAGAGAAAACTTCTCTCCATTATATGTTATATAAATATATAAAAAGTAATCCCTGAGCTGTAATCCTTCCACCAGTGGATTTGCCGACATTGAGGATTTATTGCAAAATTTTCTGAGCAATTCCTGGACCTGATATTTTGCAATTGCTTTAACCTTTATACAAAGTGACTTCTTAATGCATATTTCTGACACACATTCATATAAGATTAGTATTCTCTTTCAGCTAAAGAAAGATTAAGATGATCACTGTCTTAAAGTCTTTGATTCCCTCTTTTCAGCTGTAGTTCCTCCTACAGTAAATAATACTTACTGAATTGAATAAAGTCCCATTATTCTTTGCCAAGAATGTTTTGTCAAGAATGTTACCATAGTAAACTGATCCACAGTGATTTT
Source organism: Megaceryle maxima (assembly GCA_024605025.1). NCBI lineage: Eukaryota > Metazoa > Chordata > Aves > Coraciiformes > Cerylidae > Megaceryle > Megaceryle maxima. The sequence goes on along the minus strand of JANHGN010000417.1, from coordinate 14,349 downwards.
CTTGACTCAAATCACCTGTTACTTCTATCATTTGCAGTCTAGGAAATACCTATAGTAAGAAAGACTTTATCTTTGAAATAGGTGGTATTAGGATTTTGGAGTCTCCTTCCAACTTTTAGCAGAAAAAAAAAAAAAAAAAAAAAAAAAAGCAAGCTCCTTATAAAGGTTTTCGGTGGGAAGGGTTTATAAAACCTCTGAACTTCATTGTCTCACATATGAATAGAATAGAAAAGAATAGAATATTTCATCACTTACCAAGATGCTTTTAAGTTCAACAGATTGAACAGTGTTTCATTTATGGTGCTTTTTCTTAAATCTCAGTATTTATAGAGCTGCATAGGTCGGGAAGTTTAAAGACATTTACTATTTCCCAAATGACTTAATATAGCTCCACATTTTATTATTTAGTATCCATGACAAGCTATCAAAATAATGATGTGAACTTCAAAGCAATCTACTGACTGCTGGATTTACAGTGCTAACTTTATCTTGTCTTCGCAAATAATTGACTCTAAACTACAAAATGATACTGTATGTTAAATTACTCACATTCCTGTAATTCACATGCTATTTGACTCAAATATTTGTATGTGTATGACACAGACATGTATGTGTATGCACTGTAAACACAAAGAGAGCATTTTTGTTTTCAAGTAAAATAAGTATTATAGTTAAATGCTAGAGACAGCTCTAAGCTTGTACTTACAAGTGTTTCTATTCTAAATACAGGTTCGCATTCTAAATCCACTTCTGTTTTTTTCTGTTGTCTTAAAATTATTGAGCTTTGTCTCTGTCCACAGAAAAACAATTGGAAGAAACAGTTTCCTGGGTTTGCTATCAAGGTCAGGGATATACAGTCACTATGAAAATCACTTTTGTAACTAATTCTTTCACAATATGGGCATTGGCCTAGCTGATGACAAAATCCTGAAACTTTGCATGGGGAAAAAAAACGTCATTAAGACAATGAGTTATTGGATTAAAATTGCTTTTCAGTTTGGCTATCTTGGGAGATTTGCTGTTCTGGGTGAAGTCTGTAGAAGATATGTTTTGCCCACTACACATTTTGGAAGTGTGCTTTAAACTATGATTACTAGAGTTGAATATTCAAAAGCATCAGCAAGTACGTATGGTTTACAATGTTTGCACAGACCATGGCAAGGCTGTGTAGACTATGAAGATACATACTCATTTCATTTGTATACTTTGTATCTTGTACATTAAACAAGAATAATCTCGAGAATTCGAGGTATGATACTGGGTTTTCTGAAGGTTAATGGATGTCATAACCCAAACAGTCCTTTAGGGATACAAGCAAGCTTAATTCTAAGTCCAGTGGTGGAAAGAGGAAAGGTGTTGAAGTTGCATAGGATAAGAATGAATATTGCAAATGGTGTTCCCTCTTAAACACATACTATTATAGTCTTTGTTTCAATCTTTAATTTCTCATCTAGAAAAGGTAGAGAGACATGAATTGTGTTTATTCAGATAAACCTCAAAATGTTTGACTTATTTCTTCCTTTATTCAAAACCATTTTTCGCAACCTTGATATTAACAAAACCAGAAAAATAAGCATACACTTCCTGAGAATGTGTATGCCATCTGTCTATACATCCTTGCATACTGTATACTGTATATATACTGTAATACTGAATACTGGATACTGCAATAATATTTTAAACAGAAGCACACAAGAAATGTACATGTTAAATTTTATAGTAGTACATATTAAACACATTCAGCAGAGAAAATAAGCACTGAACACATGATCATGTGTGAAAGTGCATCTCAGTGATTTCAATTCTAATATAAACAGAGCAACACAGGTGCTGCATATTTTCTGTCTCAAACTGTTTTCACTAATGTAAGGAAATATTGCATTTCAGATCTATTTTTCTTAAACTGTACAACATTAGGACTAGGCTGGGTTTGTTTTCTCTCACTCCTTTAAGAATTTTTTTAAAGAGAATGGTAGTGATACTTACGTGGCCCTCTACTCACTGCTTTCTGTATACACTCTACTCTATAACTTGTGAATACAGAATATCACAGAATCACAGAATATTCATGGTTGGAAAGGACCTCCTAGATCACCGAGTCCAACCATACCCATAACAAA
>JANHGN010000416.1:0-29811 GCA_024605025.1 Megaceryle maxima | reverse complement strand
TTGTAATATGAAATATCATGTGTTGCAGAAAATGCTGAAGGGTTAATTGTAAAGAATCTTCTTCCCTTCTTGTTACTTTTAAAATATCAATAAATATTTTATCTCCCATATAAGTTAGACAGCAGCACTTTTCAAAACAGTTTGAAATTAATGGATATTTATTTATTTAGTTGTTTTTGGGTTTGGTTTTTTTTTTTTGTGGTTTACACCAGATTAATTTAAGCTTTTCCTTTGGCAGTGGATAAAACCCCTGAATTAAAGGATTCAGTTGAGGAAGGTTACATTGTCTTTAATCATTAAGGCTAAAAAAACCCCTAAATAACCTAAAATTGAGATACTTCTTCTATCAAAGACATTAAACCTCAAAGAGAAAAAACTAATAGTCCAGGTGAAAACATTGGAAAATTACCTAATTTTATATTGTAGATGGGCAGCTTGTGAAGATAAATGCAGACAGTGAGAAAGCAGGAAAAAAAAATTCTGACAACAGCACTTTGATTCCTTAAAAAAGTCATCTTGAGATATGAAGAAAAATACTGAAGTATGTGGCTTATGTTTAATTAGCATTTCTAATTCATAGAGTTAAAGATATAGCATGCATGTATGTCAGTATTTTAATTACGTCAGTAAATTACTGACGTAATTAAAATTCAAACTTTTGCAATTGGAACATTAACAGAGAGAAATAACCTAATAGGCAGGTAATCAGAGTGTCAGAGTCCAATACTCTCTGACTAGGTTCTTCTAGATATTCTGTGAATGGAGAGTGTAATGGTTAATATCACTTCTTTTTTTGTTTGATTACATGGGATTTGTGATATGGGATTTCTGATTTATCAGGGTGATACAAAATATACTTAAACCATAATAAAAATGTAAGTTTCACTTAGAAAAAAATAACAACTGCAGTACATGGTTCAGTCACAATAACAAAGTCTCAATTACTGGTGACTATAATATGCTCACCATCATGATGCTGGCTGACCCCGGTTGCTGGGCAGTTGAAGCCAGCTCATGCCCATTGCTCTCTGAAATACTTTTGGTAGTTGTTTAGTTTTTATACTATGTTTTGGCCTGAGCCAGGTATTCCATTCCCCCATGCTGATCTGGCCAACTGGAGGATACATTCACAGCCCTTTAATGAACCCAGGGAGAAACTTTTACACCACCAGTTGATCCACTGAACCTTTGATGGCTGTTTCTCTAAAATTAAGGCCACTGTCTGGTCCCCACTGTGTTGAGATACAATCAGCTTCTGTTTAATAGCTGTGGTCAGTCATACCCTGCATTATCCCCTGAGCTTCATGGGCACATCCTCCTTCCCTATCTTCTCGGAGCCTTTTACCATTGTAAGGATTTATTGTCCACTGACATAAAGAATCCTATTTACTAAGAATATTTATGACTTATCAAATCAAACAGGCCAAGTTTCTCAATGTGTGTTCTTGCTTCTGAAATTAAATTAGAAAGACTTTGAGGAAACAAGATCAACATCACATGAAGTGCCTTGTCATGTTTTCATTAAAATATTACTTAATGATGAGATGCTCTAGAACTGTATCTTTATTTTATCTATTAGTTTCAGAAAAGATTTTTTTTTCCACTACCATATATAGAATAGTCATGTTACTAAGAGTGAATTCCTAAGGTTTTAATGTACTTTTTAATAAGAATTAGCTAAGAAAGCTCTATAAAAGCTGTAAGATTCATCTTACTTTCTATGAATGTGAATTTATCCATTAGAAATATCACCTGTGTAGTTAAAAGTACATTGAATATTCACAAAGTGTGGATTCTACCCTTGTACAGAAAGTCAGTATTAGAACCAGTGTGCTACTGCAAGCCTGTTTAATTCCAAGGCTGTGAGGATAATGTCTAGATGACTGTTGTAGAATATCAAAGGTCAACTCGATCTAGTATTCCCTTTACGAAAGAAAGGTTTCCCTCTCTCATTCACCACCCACAGATATCAACAATTCTCAACAATTAAGTAGTGTCAGAAATGACCTACACTTAAATACCTTTTTAGCTGTAACTGCTGTTCTTTATTCTTGCACTTGATAAATACCCAGTTGATGTGTGAATAAGTTCTGTCCAGATATAATTAAAACATATTTAAAATACCCTAAAGAAATTAACTTTTTTTCTTTTCTTGTCACAGTTCAGCAGTTGCTTTGGCTGCATGCATCTCTCCTTATCCCTGCCCCCAAATTCATGTCACTGTGTCAGATCTGAGACAAAGGAAGTGAGAAGCATATCTAAATACATGGATGCCAAGGGAGTGATTTACCTAGCAACAGTAACTATGTGAAAGTTTTTCAGAAATATCTCTCCGTTTGTGTGATGATACCTTAATGGCTTGGATTTTAGAGGATTGAAGAAATAGCTGAAAGAATTCTAGCCAAGCAAAGCGCCAAATGACACACAACACACATACATTCTGGGAAATGTAATGCCATCAGTGCACAAGGGAATTTATGCACAACCTTTCCGTTAATACTGTAAAGATTTTTGCTCATAAATCCATAGTTATAAAAACATTATTTTACCCTGTGCTACATTAGATATAACAAATATGTGAACAGAGGAAACGTGTTGGGATAAATGCTTCTGAGTTGTAATAGCCACCACTTTTTTAAAGCAAACAACTACATAAAGAATTATCTGAAGTGTCACAACAATAACCCTGAGACCAAGGAGAGGCAAAAAGCTGACGTAGTACTGTGATATGTAGCTATCTGCTACTGTGTTGGTATGGTAATGGATACTGGTGACAGATGACTCAGGGGATCAAACCCTGATGTTCACAGTGAACAGCTTTGTCTTATGCAACCACATTTGACAGACCCTACAGAAAGAAAACTGTGTTCACATCAATTCAGCATAGTTACAAGTGAGCGTAAGTTAAAATGTAAATGCAGAGTTATAAAATTGAGGTCTAAACCAAAGTCACTGTACTTTGGATCCATACTATTTGAATTCACTGTATGACCTCCACCACAGAATCTCCAGGTAAGATCATAGCTCTCAAAAAAACATACCTTTTCTATTCCATCCTGTCTTCACTCTTCCCACAGTCCTCCATTGCTGTAAACTCAGTGTTTTTCAAAAACATGCTGTAACCTGAGTCATCACACTTTTGACATAAATACCCCATAGTGAGCCCCCAGTGAAGACCAGAAATGTTAAACTTGGAAAAGTCTGCTTATATTATATAAGAGTTATTAACTTTTTAAATAGAGAAAGTTCAATCTAGACCAGATTGAGCTTGCCCTGTCCATAATGTCTTTGCTTCCAGGTGTGGTTTTAGGCAACTTAACAATTTCCCAAAATGTAGCAAACTCAACATTTTCCAGGTTGGTCCTTCAGCCACCTCTGAGGTATAACAGACTAATTGCTGCTTCTCTGAGGATCCTCCTTCTTTCCTTTCCTTGCTGTGCACTGCAGGCCCTAAAACTTTTGCTCCCAATGAGCAAGCTCAATTGCTCCCCAAGGACTGTCCCTATCCTTCAGGAGTCTCACTCTGATCCAGTCATCCAGAAACTCAGAGCTGAGAACAGACAGCACAAAATATAGAGTTCATCACACAGTGCTCATAGCAATATTTTCTTTGCCTCTTCTAAAATATTATTTCTTCATCTCTCAATATTTCTTCTGTCTTTTCCTCACAGCTACAAGGTCTTCTTCAGCCTGGCTTATCAAAACTGTTCCTTCGTCTTTGCCTTTCCCACACTGTATTTCTTCATCTCTGAGTCTTTTGCACACAGCTTCATTCCCCCTGTTCCCTAACAATGGTTCTGACTACTCAACTTTCCCCTTCCCAACTCTTCATGTCTGAAAATTTATAGCCAATGCAATTCCTCTACCTCAACAAATTTCTTCTTTCGGGCTGTCTGATCTGGAGGGACCCGTTCTGTCTCCTTCAGCTCATTTGCTCGCATCAGCAGTCACTTCCTCTTTCTTTTCACTCTCCCATTGATCTTCAAAAGGGCAAAGCATTGCAATATTAAAATAATGGTATCAGGATGGACAGCTATGACTCTACTAGGAATATCTTAATAATTTTACAAGTGATGGGAGAATGTGGCTTTCTCACAGCTTTCGAATCTATTCTCTACAGATTAAGACAATCTCAGGAAGAGAGATCAAAACCATAGCCATCCAAACAAATCTTTAAACACTGAAATAAAAGCATTTTACCTAAATTCAATGGAACTCATGTAGTCAGCAGAATTCTACTGACAGATCTAGTAGTCTTGATATTTGGTTCAATTCTTGCTGAAGAAATCTGTACTACTATATGTTTTAAAGCACTCCAGGTTTTTACTTTCCAGAAAATTGGTACCTTTTAAAATTCTACTTCACAAACTGTAGCTAAGGTACTGTCAATTCTGTTATTTGGACATTGACTTCTCTTCCTTCCTTGTCCCCTCCCAGATATTTTCCTCATTTAGTTCCAGCATATATGTGGCTGGTTCTAGCCACATAATTGCTACCATCATTTGTTTCATCGGTAAGAAGCAGTAAGTGGGCATAAACAAGATCCATGTTACATGCTAAGAAATATGTGATTGAAGAGGTTGAACATGGTCTAGCCCTAGCACTCCCAAGCTGCACTCTTTTTTTCCTTTTTCTGCTACCACATCTGCACTAAAATATCTAGGTACCTGGTTCTCACTCTAGAGCACACAGACCACATGCACCCACTTTGTTTGCCTGGACAGTTCATCTCATCTGACCAGCTGCAGAAGATAAGTACTAGTTTGATATGGGTGTCCGGCTTGAATCTGAGTCACATCTTCTCCTCTTCTGTTTCTCACTCCGGACTAATTAAATCCTAGATTTTCTCTATATTTAAACCAAGAAATTCACAGATAATTGTCTCTGTTGCCATGTGCCTTGACTGGATGTCAATGAGGTCAATGAGGTCCCCTTATGTTCTCAAAAAAAAAGGGTAGAAACAAAAAAGTTGACTAAAAAAATCAAAAGTGTACCATCTTTAGAGTTAGCTAGTATTGTTTTTCCTGCTGGCAAAGGATTTTTCTGTTAGTAAATACTGATCTTTTGGGAAAGTACACACATGTTGTGTCTACTTTCCTTAGAGCAAGGAAGGCAGAAAGAGAGGCAGACACTGTTCCTATGAGATTGTTTCTTCCACTGTTTAGACAAGACTTTTGCCAGAATTATATGCTCTGGTTGTGAAAGATTCTGATTTCAAACTGCTACCAGCACGGAAAATAATATCCACTGATGTCAGGCATCTCCACTGAACTATGTGCTCATGAGCAGCATGAAGAGTCAGTTTTCATGAAGTCCCAGATTTTGAAAGGCACGGTATGTGAGTTTTGCAAAAGCTAACAGGAAAACAATATATGTAATGCTATTCCTGGACTACAGATTAGAGATCATGAATAAAGGTATTCTGTGTTCTCTGTGGATATCCTTATAATGGTATGAATATTAGTTTAAATAAATAAATCACAAAAGTTGTTAGTCAAAAAACAAAAACAGCTACAACACTATAGTTGTTCAAAGATTTATTTTCTTATTATCTGTGTATGCTAGCTGTGCATTTCATTTTACTGTATTTTTTGTCAAATATTAGAAAGAACTGTAGACTCTTATATTCGCTTTCATGTACCTATCACTCAATTTATAATAAAAATTCCAGTATGCATCAAAAAATACAACCTGTTATAGAAATTTGTTGTGACGGATTTAAACTGTATGAAATTTTACAGTATTTGTAAAGCTCTGAAAGTCATGTATTTCATTTCCAGTAAAATGTCTCATTTCTGAAGTAAAGGGAGTATAATATACATCCTTTCAATACTATACACAGTATGTTTACAAAAGTATCTGGGCAAAAAACAGAGCATACACTCTTGTGAAAGGGGCATTTTTTGAACTGGTACAGCATTTATGGTACACATTTGTTGTATTGCCAAATGGCTCTTTTTGCGATTGGTTACCAGTTTTATATATGCATTTGTGTGATTTATTAGGTTTGAATGTTTGTTGGTAGCTTTTAGGGGTTATACTTTCCAAGAAAAATTGTTTTGGTTCAGTGATTAAAATGAGGCCAACATGTATTTTCTGTTAAATCTATTATGCAAGCTTATCTTTTAAAAGTATATTACAGCTGTGCTCCCTAGTTGAGAACTACTTCATATTCCCGGGTTAGAAACCACAAAATCCAGTAGAGGGGGATAAAATTTCCCCACTACTGCACACAAAAAACCCCAACTGTTTGCTAATATTTAATTGCTGCAATAGGAGTCAGATATGACTTCAGCATTAGTAATTGATGCAATTTGAGAAGTTACCCCCATCTGTGAGAGGAATTGTGGTAAGGGTATTTTGCTTCTAGTGATATGACTATCAGTACTTTTTATTAGCACGATAAAGATGGTTTGATAAACCATTGTAACTTGTAAGAATGAAGTTTACTGCTATACATGTGGAAAGAACCTAATGGCCACATTTGACCTCATTTTTACATGGACTGCTAAACCTAATGACAAGAATTTCCCTCTTTTCATGATGTATGCATTCCTCTGTGGGGCCTACATTTCACCAACAGTCCTGCTTATATTTGAGCTTTCATATAGTCGGCCTCATTTAAGAACATTCTTTTAACAGTCAAATACTTTGGATGATAGTTAGAGGTACTATTCTGGAAATTCATCTGATAAAAACAATTGTCTGTGGATATAACTTCATGACACTCTGACAATTACTTAATTGGAATAATTTCTTTTTCCCAACTTGGTGTGCCATATAAATGATTTTACTGAATTAAATTGTGAATAGCTGGGAAGTGGGAAGGGTATCCTCTGTACCTCCATTTTCAAATTTGTGAATGAGAAATAATATTGTTCAAACCTGCATTAAATGTATTGCACAGTGTATGAAACTGACAGATACATTTTTCTTTTTTCCCTAATGGATTATGAAGTAGTTGAACATGTAATGAGGAAATATTCTGGCAAAATTCATCTCAGAAAAAACCCTCATCATCCACCCAGTGGCTCTGTATGAACTGTCAATGGAGAAATCATAATCTAAGCTGAATAATAGGCATGGAAGTTAGAGTTCTTTAAACTCTACAAAACACTCACTATCTAAAAAATCCTGCTCTTTTCACTGAAATTAAGGGAAAAAACATATTCTCCTGGATAGCATAGGACAGGCATCCCCTGGTATTTGACCAGGAGATGACAGTTTCAGTAGAAAGGGTTAATAAGACTGACTGACAGTGCAGCAGAGAGAAGGCTTTCAAGTTGGGTCAGCCAACTATTGGAGGATTGATGTTGGTGAATGACTTGGATAAATGGAGCTGAAGAACAAAAAAATAAATCACTCTTTATCAGTTCATCATTGCCAGTCTGACCTGCTGCAAATGGAATGAAAGCAAAACTGTGTGAGGTTGTTTCCTGTAAAGAGCTCGGGCATTGCTGCTGCTCTGGCTGTTAATAAGAAAATTGTTTCGCTCCAAAAATACTCCCATTTTATATGATTTCTTGTAATACTTGGGGCTCCTCAGGTATACAGAGACAAAAATAATTTACAGATTATAAAGTGAAAAAGTAACAGAGAAAACAACAAAAATTGAAGAGTATTGGCTGCAAAGAAAGAAAGAAATATTTCCTGCTCATGTATTTCAGGCAAAGGACAGTGCTGGCTAGTGCATGGAGCTATAGGAAAACTCAGAGAACTGATTCTTCTAAACTGTCATGTTCTTCCAGAGAAGTCCGAGATCTAAAACCAAAGCAAGCTAGGAAAATCTGGACCTTCAGGAGGTGCTCAGTACCTAGAATAATTATGATCAGTGTGGTCAGAATAGAAAGCAATGGTAGCTACATGAAAAATACCTTAAATCTGTTGTATGTGAGATACTAGATTATAAATATCTCAGCTGAATTCTCGTTTATATTGACATTCTGGCAAATATCACCTGCAATGATTACTGTCAAAACCTGTAAAACAATTTGTTAATTAAAAGTAATCAAATATCTGTTTAAATGATCACTGCACAGTATTTTTTTTTTTTAATTTTCAGTTAAAGAAGGGCATCTTAAATCATTTTAAGCACCGTTATCTTCTTCTGCTATGATGACCATTTAACAAGTAAGCTACAAATTCAAGGTAATTTGGAGCCCTTTAAATTATGGCATTAAGATGCCATGCCTTTGCAGTGAGTTAATCAGTATACTAAAAGGATTATTTGCCACATCCTGCAGGAAACTCGCAGAAATTGGCAGCTGCTGCTGTGTATTCAGGGCAGTGACAGAGTAAGGGACAATATAAAGACTCTACCTTAAGATATGCACAACATAATTCTTCATGTAGTTTAACTGGTGAGGATTGTGATTAAAGAAAAATAAAATCATCTTATCTGTAATGTTTTAGTGGTTGAACCTCACCAAGTTATAAACTTTCTGTGAAATATATAATAGGAATAATGGACTGTCACTGAGATCAAGTTATGTTATAGCTAGTGTGTTCACATAAGAGCCAACAAGCATGACTGCTATCCGTAGTTCCTGCTTGTAGTCACTACTTCAAAGAATATGCAGAATTTCAATTTCATTAGTATTAGAATCTGTTTTGATCTGCTGAGATTCCTATCACTGGATAAAGGAATAAATTACTTTATACACTTTAATGTTACCTTGCTGTTATTGCCAATAGAAGGATCTTTAAAGCATTCTTTCTTTGGGCTGCAGTACATTCGGGCACCTGAAGTAAAGCAGAGATATGAGTTGGTGTTCGATCTTAAATAAAAAACATTGATGTCTTGGTCTTCTGCTGTCCTGGTGAATTTCACAGGAAGATTTCTGAATTCCAGTTCATATACAAAGCTCTTTGTTATTATGAGGAAAAAAGCATTATCTGTTACATGATGAACGTGTAAACTTGTTTTCAACTATCATAAGAGAGTAAGGTAACAGTCTGGGTTGCACCTGTATGCTGTATTACTCTTTAATTTCATTACTTCTAAAGTCCATCTGTTTTCAAATCAATTACTACAGGACTGTATCTCTACTAGGTATTCCTGGAAAATAAGCTTCCAGCTGTTTGGTGCCCAAAACCAATAAATATAGTAGAAAACCCTGTACGGATGTTACAAGATCTGGTCCTCTTAATATCATGGATATATCTTATATTACACTGATACTGGTAATTCTTTCACAGTCCACAAAATTGCAGAACTCCCAGCAAATGGAGTCTGTATGAAGAAGTCTCTGAAAATTCACAGGAAGCACTTGCAGAGTTGTTTCTCTTTGGCCTTCATATATTCTCACCCATCTGGTCAATTCCTCATGTTTCCACCTCCACCCATGTAAAATATATTGATAGACAATTTGGTTAATATTTCAAAATGTTAAGTTCTCTTTAACTCTTGTAGAGTCTTTCTATTTCATTAACTAAGCAAATTACACAAAAAAGGTTCCTTACAGCCAAAATATCAATTGATGCATCGCAGTGCAGCAATATAGTTTGGGCAATCACTTCTTTTTCTAAAAAATAACAGTTTGCTGTATTCAAGTTCAGTGGAACTACCTCTTGCACACTGCAGTTATGAAACTACTAATATTTTAAAAACAAGAGGAGGGTGAAGTTACAAGCATTCATGTCTCCTTGGATCTAAGGGTTGGTTTAAGCTTAAGTCTTCCAAAGCATTCAAAACAAAACACACTAAGATAGCAGTATTCAGATTCAATCATCTAGTCAACAACTTGGACAATGCAATGACAGAGTTGCGATGCAGCTACAATATTTGCCTTTCTGGATATACAATAAAATTCTATTTCTCATGTGGAAGAAAGGAAATAAATTTTGTAATTGTTATCTTGAGAAGTTGTTTCTTTCTTGTGCTAGATTTTGTAACAAACTTGTGGAGTTTTTTTAGGAAGGAGTAGGAATTATTATTAGATTCCCACAATAGATCATCTTTTATTACCACACATGATGACTATGTGTTTATTTTCAGAGAGAAGGATGAGCAATCCATGGTATGTTCTATGACACTTTTGCAGTTAGGGTCAGAGAGCATCAGGAATCGGCCACTCCAAAAGAGAAAGCAAGCCAGTAGCTGAGTGACAGAAGGCCAGAAGGGGCAGCACCCTCAAAGATAAAGGGCATAGTCCCACAGTACTCAAGAAAAAAGAGCAAGTCCAGTGATTGAGTTCAGCTGACAGTTCAGATCACTAGGCCACAAGACAAGTCCAAGGTCAAGCTGGAAAGTCAAGTCCACAGGTCAAGAGCAGAAAGATATATGAGTGACCACAGACAAAGCTGTAAGATAGCTCTAGGAAACACAAGGCGATGCATCTCTTGGCTTAAAAGCACCTCTTGTACAAAGAGGAGCAGGATGCCAAAAAGGCTTCTCACAACCTTTTCTCTCCAAGCTCTTTTACCAGCACTCTGACCCTGGGTCCCACAGCTGCACCAGATCAGAGCTGGCCTTGAGCACAGGCAGCCAAATCCAGGGGGCAAGGGAGGGAAGGAAGTCAGGCTCTGACACTTAATTAGCAATGTTAATTTTTGCAACTGTGTGCTATACCTGGTGTGAGCGGTTACTACAGGCTTTCATAAATTGAATGAAGTTATAACAACTCAAGAGTATTTATCTGAAGACCTCAAAGCAATTTAGAACAATTAATGAATTAAGCCTCTTACCATCCCTTTGATGTGTAGAATTAGTTTTATCTCCAGCATGCAGATGCAGAAGTTGGACACTGCAAAAGAAATCCTAAACTTAACAGCAGTTTCACCTCAATGAGTGAGGCGAGGATTTCATCCACAGAAGTCAAATTTGTTTCCTAAGATCACAGAAAAAAAAAAGAGTTTTTTGTATGGAAGGAGTTCTCATGACAGTTATAGGCTTGCATTACATTTTATTTTTTCCTTTTTTTTTTTTTTTTTTTAATAACAGCTCAGTTTACATTTGTAGCAAAAACAAGGATAAAAACTATAGTATTTTTACAATTTAATTCTAAAACTGTACTTTCTTCTAAAATATAGCACAATATACTTTTCACCTTCCTCCATTTGATTGAACTGCAGCCTCAGAACATGGTATGTACTCAGTGCAAGTATGTGCTGCTTGCTTATGCCTGAGGTAATTTTCTTCATAGTAGCCAGTATGGGGTTATGTTTTGGATTTGTGCTTGTCCTGGTTTGAGTCAGAACAGAACTAATTCTGTTCAGTGATTTTACTTTTCAGCTCAGTTCTTCTAACTTCACTTTCTGAAGTTAGCAGCTTGTTTTCACAGGCAGTGTCTGCTTCTAGCAGTGATAACATCTGATGTTTAGAATTACTGCCAAGAATGGGTATAAGGCCACTGAGATGATCTTGTGTACCACGTTGAGGGGGTTCAAAAAGTAAAAGGCTGCACGTGCAGAGAAGAGTGGACAGGACAGGTGGCCCTAAACTGACCAACAAGGTATTCCAAACTATTTACTTCTTGTGTACCTCCATTTCTTTCATAGAATCATAGAATGCTTTGGGTAGGCAGGGACATCTTTAACTAGATGGCTAAAACTAGGTTGCTCAAAGCCCCATCCAACCTGACTTTGAGCACTTCCAGTTATGGAGAATCTACAGTTTCCTTAGACAACCTGTTCCAGTGTCTCTTCACCCTTGTGGTAAAAAATGTCTTCCTTATATCTCATTGAAAATCACCCTTTTTTTTTGGTTTAAACCCCTTGTTCCTTATCCTGTCACTCACTACAAGTTTTGGTAAAAAGTCTTTCTCCATCTTTCTCATAAGTACCCTTTATATATTGAAAGGCTGCAATAGCATCTCTCCAGAGCCTTCTCTTCTCTAAGATGAAAATCTCAGATATCTCCTCCTTTCCTCATAGGTGAGATGATCCAGCACTCTGATCATTTTGGTTAATGTTCTCTGTATCTGCCTCAGTGGGTCCATGTCTTTATTGCTCTGTGGGCCTCAGAACTGGACACAGTACTCAAGGTGAGGTCTCATGAGAGTGGAGTACAGTGGTAGAATCACCTCCCTTGACCTGCTGGCCACAATTCTTTTGATGCAGCCCAGGATATGGTTGGCTTCCTGGGCTGTGAGTGCACTTCGTCAGCTCATGTCTGTTTTTTCATCTACCAGTACCCCCAAGTCCTTCTCCGAAGTGCTGGTCTCAATCCATTCATCCCCCCCACACTGTATTGATTGTTGGGGGTTGCCCAGGTTCAGGTCCTTGCACTTAGCTTTGTTGAACTTCATGAGGTTCACATAGGCCCACTTTTCAAGCCTTTCAAGATCCTTCTGGATGTCATCGCTTCCTTCAAGCCTATCAGCTTCATCACACAGCTGATATTAGATATTATTGGTCCTAGTTTGGACCATTGAGGGACACTACTCATGAGGGACTTTCACTCTGATGGTGAACACTCCAAGTAAACCCTTAACAAAATGTTCCATAACATCCCTCCATTTTCTAAGTGGTCTGAGCTTGGTGTGCTCTTAACATAAACCGATGCAACAGCACATGATGTCAAGTTTGTGGACACAATCACCATAATTATTGAGTTAGCCAGAAACAGTGATTTACTGACCAAGTGATTTAAGGCCAGGTGCTGGGTCCTGCACTTGGGCCACAACAACCCCATGCAATGCTACAGGACTCGGGAAGTGTGGCTGGAAAGAGAATAACTAATATTAAACTAGCTCTTTATCTGGCTATATAGTTTAGCATTATGGATTGAAATTGAGTGTTGAAATTGACTATGCTATGTTCTTATCAATTTTTTTTGGGTCATGTGAAAGTAATTCAGCAGCTCTCCATGGTGCACAGCTCCAACCTCTTCATCAAAATGAAATGGAAAAAATTAGATTTTATTATCATTAATGGATTGGAGAAGGTTAAAATGGGAAAAAGGAAGGCCAGTTGTCTACACTGCAAATTAGAATCACCTCACAACCAGGTCAGGACACAGCAGCATTTTAATCAAATTCTGTACAGTTCATGGTTGTAGCATTGACAAATCCTAATTATAATGAAATACTATTTGCTCCCTGTTGAATGTTTCTGTTGTTATACCTATAGTCATTTGAGCCAACTAAGCTTATAGTTCACTTTCTTGGCTAAGACTGAAAAATTAAAAGCTATAGAAGAGAGTTGGAAAAGAGGATAAGTATAGGAAGGGTGCAAACAACAGCGTTGAAAAGTCCTTTAAATACATTCTCTAATTCTAACTGAGCCTGTCAGTTCATCATCAGATTGTTATACAAAGGCACTTTTAAAATTGAAGCGCAAACTAAAAATAGCATATTACTGATCACATTACTATATCTTGAAAACCATTAATATTAATTCATGTTAATATCATAAATATTCACAGGTTTTTAGTTATGTAGTCACTGCATACTTACTTGGATCCCTGCAAAAATGTGTATCTTTATTCCTTTGACTCTTGGACACTAATATGAACTCTGGTTATTTGAACCTGGGAGATTATTTTAATAGTCACTTGGACATCACTACAATGCTTAAGCAGCAATGTTGGAAAAGCTAGTCATCATTCAGTGTCTTTTTAAAGCAAATTACTTGATAAAAAGGGAAAAAAATATAATAACATTGTTGAGCACAAAAGAGTAAATTCTTTCCTGAACCTTCATAAAGATGCTTTCTTATGCATGTAAGTATAATTTTATAATTTATGTTTGACTTTCAAGAGCAATTTTTCAATTTCATCTACTTTCTCAAGAATCCACTCTTACATTTTTGCTGCTTTAGAGATTGTTACCTGAATCGTAAAAGCTAGTAAAATTAAACAATTTTATAAGATTACAGTGTCTGTTTCTACATGTTCAGAGTTTCACCAGCCTCCTGAAAAATAAAAAGAGTATTCCCTGTCATAATGGCACTCAGGTTAATGGCAAGGTATGGAATGAACTACCATGAAATTGTAAGCTGTAGTCTAATTTTCCAGTGACTCATTTAGGGTTTAGAAAAAATAATTTTTCACATCATGCCACAATATTATCTAGAGCAAGAATGTTCTATTTGTCCCATTACCTCCAAATTACCTGCCTAAAATGAAATTTAATATATTTCGGTCAATCAATCTTAAGTGCAATCATCAAATACTTTACAACCTAATTGGATCTTCATGATGCCAGTAACAATTTGCAGTGCATAGTGACAAATTTCTCCATCAAATAAAGCTGAAATAAAGTGGAAACCTAATGCTTTAAAACTGACATAACTACTCTCTAACCTTTACATTACAAATATTTCCAGTATGTTTGAAATTTATGATTACTTTAAGACAATTTGAATATTTTAAAATGTAATACAGTATATGACATTTATAACACAGGAAAAATCAGATTATAGTCAATGCATATTTAGCTGTTTCTAGATCAGATACTATAATTCTTCTTCAGTGAGTAGTGTTTAAGATCACCCCTGACAATAAAAACACAGCCAAAACTTTATTATTGTATGGAAACATCTTTCTTTGTATCCTGGGCCTGTGAAATACCTTAACAAATACAGAAAATAATACCACTTCTAAACTTTCTTTCCCTCTGCATTTTGGTCCTTGTTATAAATAAAACATAACATGAATTGTTAAAATGTCAGAACTTTTTCTATCCAGACAATTTCCCTGTTAAATGTGATTTGCATATCTTCACGAGGAAAACAATTATTTATGAAAATATTATCCTTCTTGTTTCAAAAAGTTGCCATTTAATATTGGTTTTTATAATTTTTGGTTCATAGTCAAACATGTTTCATTTAAATTAGTTCAGATGAAAGCACTGAAAAAAGTGTATTTTAGTGTTTGTGCTTTATTTTGCCTCTTTTTTTTTTTTTTTCTATATTTTCTATTTGTAAAGAAGGAGGATGGGGAAGAAATCTGGAACACAAGGTAAAACTTAAAATTAGAAAAGAACTCTTCTTTTGTGCTCACTTACATTCCTTAGTGACATTCACATTTTCAGTGAAATAAGACAAGAAAGTAAGAAGGGGAAAAAAAAAAAAAAGTTAAACTAAGAAAAACCCATTAGAAAGAGCAAATCCAAAAGCAAACAGAAAGGGCAAGAGGAGGCACCCTTAGTCACTGAAGTGTGAGTTAATTGACTACTACTGATAATCTGATTATTCCTTTTGAAGTTTCACCTCAGCAAACGATTTTGAAACAGTAAAAAAAAAAAAAAAGAAAGCAGGTGTTTACAGCAATGATTAGGGATCAAGGAAGAATTACTTGTTTCTAAAAGTGAGCAATTTTTTTGACAATAAATGTAACAGTCATGCCACCTTCTTTGGTTCACTATAATATTTCTATAAGATCTGCTTCCATTTCCTTCCTGCCTGTCTTTTTTGCTTCAGTTCTAGAATCTGAAGGTACATTTTTAAGAAAAATAAGTGAGTGATATGTTGCCAAGCCACAGTAAAGATTAATGACAATAAGATTAATTAAAAACAAACAAACAAAACCCAAATAAACAAAACAAAATAACCAACCAACCAAAAACCAAACCACAACACCCCCCACCCCCAAAAAAGGGGGGGGGGGGCAAAAAAGCCCCCCAAGAAACAAATAAAAAACCCAACAACTTCTCAGTGAAAAATTTCAGCCATTCTCAGAGTTTTGGATACAAACTGACAGATATCAAAGGAGTCTTCATTATTCATGTTCAGGTCGGAGATCACCTGGGAAAATAAAAATCATCAGCAAGCAAATACTGAAACACATAACTAAACCTAATGAATGTAAATAGTTGGTTATAAATTTCAAGAAAATAATTAAAAATAAAATTCATTATAAATTTCCATACAAGAGACACTGAAGAAATGAAAGAAACAAGAACAGAAGAATATGAAGTCTGAGACAGGGGGAAATAAAAAAGCAACAAAATTGCATAAGAATTGAAAAAGAAGCTCCCAAGATTAAAGAAATGAGAACATGTCCTGCAAAGAAATAAGGTCAATCCTGGAGTTTTGAAACATAGGAAAGCACAGAGATGGAAAAATAGAAAAGACCAAACAACCAAAATCAATTCACAGCTATAGACATTTTATTTAGATTTTGCACATACATTATAAGTAAAATTAAAAAAAGCTCCCTGTAATAGATTTGGACCTAAAGCACATAGGTATAGTCACAAGACAGTATACATGGCTTTAGTACTATTAGGAGCATGGACAAGTTTTTTCACACCGTTCATGAAACCACCCTTTGGAATGTATATTTACTATCAAAAACAAATCACACTCAGAAACATTGATTTATGACACCAGTCTCACAGTTCTTACACTCAGATACAAAGTCCTGACATGGACCGTCTTTCAAATTTGCCTTTGAAGATAGGTTATCACTGCATACCATCTGGTAATACTTTGTCTAGATTTAGAGAGATACTATCTATTTCTGTGAAATTTAATGATTTACACCTGGGTGGCTGAATAAAATGTAAAAATATTTTTCTTTGCCTAATAATTTCTATACATAAAAAAGTTTAAAATGACTGTATTAACAACTGACTTTATGTAATATTCACTGTATCCCCCCATATGTTCTGTAAAGGAGCAAGATTCTCATTCATGATATCTCGTAAGTGTGAAGTCAAGCAAAGAATCATGCTGCCATGTAAAGAAGAAAAGAAATATGTTGTCATGTAGTTCAGGGAGGTCCGCACTTGACATTACAAGCGGTGGTTTGCACTGTCTGTGCACAGATGCAGGAGAAAGTTTGTTTCTATCTACCTTGTTCTTACCATATGATCACAATCTATACCCTTGGCCCCATTATGGCATCAGTGAAAAAAGAGCTGCAAGAGCAGTTATTCCTCAAGTCCTCAGAGAAAATATGACAAAAACAGCTGGATTTTATGTAGCAGTCAACATTTGGAGCATTTTATCACAGTCTGTGTAGGATGAATCTTTTTATACTGTTGTTGCTCTTTAACCTGAATAAACAAGGAAAAAACATAAATGAGTAATACTGAGTGACAACCATTCACAAAGGAGATACAGAACAAGCTGACATTATATTCTCTCTTTGGGTCATCACCCTGAAATTCTCTTGTGATCTGTAAAACAACATTTATGCTGTGAACTTACACATTATGACCTGTGATATGGTTTTATTTTTTAATGAAAAATTGTTCTGAACTAGCAACGCAAATTTTAGAGTCACAGAAGAGCTACTCGAAAGTAGCTCTTTTTTTTCTTTTTTTCTTCTTTTAGAATTCATCTTAAGGCTCAAACCCGAGATTTTTAATCCAATATTATTATATTGAAAAAACTTTGCTTAATTTTAGGTGATGTTATGACTTGATGTGTTGGGCAATCAACATTATTTCTGCTAGCATGGTGCTAGTACTGCTGTATTATGTCTTGCATACAGGTCTTTATGCCTAACCAGGCAGGTCTTTAGGTGAAGACAGGCCTGGCACAAAGCTAAGGCTCATATGTCTTTTTATTTTTTAGTATATATGTCTTGTGTATGTCATCTTTCTTGCTTCCATAGGGAAATTTGCATGATGGTTAAGCAGAATTCAATTCTAAATATCTACTTTGTATAGATGAGATCTATTTCAGGGACTCTCACATTTACCTGCTAATTGGGAATAGTCTGTACATGATTCACACAGCTGTATTTTACCCTGCTGTTTAAATAGCACCATGTGTGGGCAGAAGGGGATGAAAAGTTACATAAAAGATGACAAGAACTGAATTCTGTCTGAAATTTGTTCTAGCCACCCTAAGAGGCCAGCTAGGCATAGCAGACTGGACAGTCGCTGACTCACAGAGTTTCTTGTTCAAACAGTTTCCATTGTGTTGAAGCTGGGAATCTGCCATTATCTTCTCTCAGCAGTTTCACAGATTTTCAGGTTTAAAATGTTTCAGAATAACTAATTTTCTTTCCTACCTTGTTTCTCTGCTCTGCCTCTTTATGCTTCTTTCATTCTTCTGGCTTCCAGATCAGGAAGTCTTGCAACAGCATGTATCCTATTTGAAGTAACTGAATGTATTCCAGCTGTAGCCCAAGCACAGAACAAAATATATGGCTTCTGACTTGTGACTAAAATAGTAGAGCTCTGATGAAATAGTTAAATATCTGCTGCAAGTGCCATTCAGAGTCTACACACTACCAGTAGCTCAGCAAAGGACATTTCTATTGCACTTATCACAGGCAATTCTAACATTTTCATGATTACTACATGGATTCTCCACATAGGTGGGAGTGAATAGGTAGATGAAAACCAAGGCTATTCATTGTTATCAAACTGTCTCCTCAACTCTTCTGAGAAGTCATCCAGTATAACACAACTGGAGCAATATCCAGGAAAGGGCCCCTGTATTCACTTCCAGCCTTAACTACCATACAATGGGAAAGAAATGTTCCCCCTGCTTTACAAAGTACATAATCTTAGTGTAGCCTTAAAGACTAAATATTTGCCCACTGTTTTGTGGTTTAGGTGGTTTGTGAATTCTAAAAATTAAGATAAGAATACAGACTTGACATTACCATGGAAATGTTCTCTGGATAAAAATGAAGAATTTTGTAGTCTTCTTTTCCAACAGCATCAGCAGCAAAATCTATCTCCAATATGATGTCACAGGTATTGTGTAAACAAGATGTGTGATATTTTAATTCCTTTTTTGTTTGTTTTAAGGAGTACACTGATGTCATTGAAAATTTAAAGCAGAATTATTGGATGTAACATCTTGAATACCTCTGTAACTTTAATATTCTTAGAAAGTTAATTCTTCAGCTTCAGCAGTAAGTTAAAAATGTCCTTCAACAGTAAAAGCAGTGAGTCTGCAGCATGCATTACTTGAATCTTTTATTGTATTGGCTTCAGTCTTTCAGAGCAAAACTGGTGAGCTGTTACTACAGAAACAGAAATGCTTTAGGTTTGTTGTTTTTTCTTCAGTTCCTTTTGTAAATACTCTGGTGCTGCTGTAGCCAGCTTGCATGAATTTCTGGTGGACTTAGTTTGCTTCAATTTTCAGAAAAGCCTGCAAGCTGTAGTTCAGTCTTTGTAAACCCTCCACAGGCTGAGTGTTTTGAGTTTTTGTCACTAAAGATATATCCTCATGTCAAGCCTTTCTGTACACTCAGGGAAAAACATCCCTACTACCAACATGGTAGAGGTGTGGAAAGGTGTCAGTGATTATGTTCAGGCATTTTTTTTTCTGCTCTTCCCTAAATCACACATTCCCAATACACAATGGGCTGATTGCCATCAGCCATCAGCTACCCTCAGCCACCACAGCATGCAATTTAAGTCCCTTTCTCTCTGCAGAACTCTTTTTTTTTTTCTCCAGACTTTTCTGGGCTCTACTCTTGTAACAGACCTCAGGGTAGTACATACTCATGGACTCTGTCTTGTATCTGAACCTGTGTGATTTTTGTTTCTATGTGGTGAACAGAGGCATACGCTTATTACTATTGAGCTCTTGTGGGAGTTCATTGAAATAATAAAGTTGCACTTCTGCTGCCCTATTAGACATATAGTAGTTTTTCACAAGGCAGAGGCCAAGCCCATGAAGAAGCTTCAGACTGATGTATGAAACCAGGAGAAGCATGCTGTCAGTCTTCCAGGATGACATAATATGTTTCTAAAATAAAAGTGATGCTATCAGAGAAATGTATCTTTGTCAGATAAATAAAATAATTAAGAAACAAATAATTTCCCAGATTTCTCTACACTTCATCTTATGGATGACAGTCTATCATCATGAGGTACAGAGGAAAATATAGATAATTAAATGGCTAGAGCCTGGGCAGTTGGTTTGCTGAACATTCTTTTGTGATGATTCTTATAAAAGCAAATGGGTTTTAGAGGTGGCAACAATAAGATAAAATTACAAAAGAAACTTCCTGTCTCTGATTAACCATGTGTTAACTTACTGCCTTTAATGAAAAGTACCATAGACCTTCAAAACAAATGTCTTTGAACAAGGAATACACTGTAAATAAATAAGACTGTAGATTGATTATTTCATAAACATCACTGTTCTGTAGATATTTCTGAATTTGTGGCTCCCTCTACACTGAATTATGGAGTATAAAAATACCACACAGTCTTCTTTTTTTCAAGATGGATTGTTTAAATCTGTTTTTGTTTTAACTCCCATCCTGCACTACATACAGGACTGGGAGACAGACTCAGTGTAATGGTTTTAATGTGTAAAACCTAGGAAGTCCAGGAGTGTTTCTCATCTCTGGTATCCAAGTATGTACAGCCATCAAAGTCAGTAGTATTTATCTGTGATTAGCACTAATTTGGTTTAGTACACTGGACCATCTCAAGCATAATGTGATGTTTATTACTAATAAACCTGATCTGCTTTGAAGACATGAAGATATGAAGATACTTCTTAATTTGAATAGTCATTAATTTAAGGCTAGGAAACAATGTATTTGCCATAGCAATATATATTATTTGTAATGTTACCAGAGTGCTAGTATCATTAACAGTTCCGAGCATAGTTCTAAATTCACTATATATACTGTAAACAATAATTTGATATGTAAGGTCATAGTCTGCCCTTGTTGCCCCAACAAAAATATTGTACTTTCTTGGGTCTGGGGCAAAAAGCTTTCCAAACTCACTACTCCTATAGGCCAATCTTTATCATTTCAATGAAAAAAAAATAGTCCATTGTTGGTGAGCTCTAACTACCAACCACTAATGCCACAGCTTGAGTATGGATTGTGCTGCATTTGAATAGCAGTAGAGGTCCATAAAGGTTCTACAACTTACTGTAGGGCTGAGATTGTTACACTAGGAAAGAATTAAACCTTTGTGTGTCCTAGAGAATATTTTGCCTTTCCTTCCTTACATAATTGTACAGTTCACTACTGTAAAATGAAAAGTCCTTTAGTAGGCTGTGATTGATTTTTCTAAGAGGGCTTGACCAGTAATTAGACAAATTCATTTTAGCCTATTAATACAGTGTTGTAAACTGTCCAGGCTTTGAACAAATAAAATGCCACTTTCCTATCCACCCCATTATGGATAGGAAATCATACTGAATTCAGAGTCTTGAGACACAGAGTGGCAAGACAGGTTGCTGTTACAAAACCAATAAATAAATAAATAAATAATAATTTTAAAAAGTAGAAATGAACTTTTCATTTTATTCAGAAGGCTTGCTGAGACCATGAGGTTTACCTCTTAAACTGCCTTCTGTTTCTTAAGTGAACACCAGAAGAAAGAGAACAGTTTCTCAGTAATAACACAGTTTCTTTCTGCATAATAGAAAGTATGCTCCTTTTTCCTTAATATTTTTACCATTATCTGACTTTTCTCTTCAAGATTAGTCCCTTTCTATGGTTTTGTTCCCTTACTAATATCTGTTCCCATAGTCAGATGGTAATGTCTCCTTTCCTTGCTTTTAAAAAGCTGATGTTTTACAAAGTCAATTAGCTGGCATTGCTGCTTTCTTGCCTTTTTTCACCAAACTAGGGTATCTGATAACTGCATTTTCACTTGTGCCATTAGTATAAAAAAGCCTTCTTTAGCTGAGCCATTGCATCACCTCGATGAGGTTTGTGCCATGTGCATGCAATTCTCTTAGCTCCTCCATTGACATCATACTGATTCACTGACAGTCAAATTTAAGCATAAGTCTGTTTTGTAGGAAATGTTTCCAAGGAAGCCACATTATTTTCAATTCTAGATACTGAAGACACCATTATGTGGAATACTAGTGGTGTTAACTTACACAATACAACCCCAATGTGAGCTTTGCCAGATCATGGTAGAAGAATGTATGTAGGTATTTGTACTGAGGTTCACCTCAATTTTCCCACCACTGAAGATTATCTCTGACTACAGCAGTTTCTAAAGATCCCTTGGAAAAGCTGACACATCATAGCTCCTATTTTCTACAAGACTCTGCAGTCTTCAGTGGCTTATTAGTGGCTTCTACAGTTAAGTCCATATCAGTTAAAGCTGATCTGTATGTGCTGTCATTTGACCTGATTAGTCTAAACAAGGAGGTCAAAACTATAGTAAGATATATGGAATACCATGGTAAGGTCATTGAAATGCTGATTAATATGATCCTGGTTCTACCGCTGGTGTACTGGCACCAAATTTTCAACACCAGAGGTGATATAAATCTCACTTGTTCAGCACAAGCAGAGAATCCCATCTTTCACATAGTTATGATCTCAAAAAGGTCCTTATATGAAACTATCATCAGTAAGACAGCAGGAATTTTCCAATTTAATTGCCAAGTTTGTTTTGAGACTATAAATTCCATTAGGTTTTCAGATGGACTATTTATTCTTTCTAATATTTTAAAAAACACTTTTGATTCCTAAGGAAATTTGAACCTTAAGTCAGCTTCCTCTTCTTCTATTGCATTTTTAAATGGTGGATCCTTCCCTTTTTTTTTTTTTTTTTTTTTTTTGGCTTGTTTAGTTTGTGCCCTCATAGACTTTAGGAGTTTCTGTGGTTGCCCAGACCTAGTAAATTTTCCAAGAATCTTAGATATAGGCTCTTTTAGTAAGGGTAGAGTAAAGGATGAGAGTGTAAAACGAGAAAGCAGGGGAGTAAAAGCATTTTCTGCCGACTGGGAAGAAACAGTCACAATCTCTCAATAAATCCTTTGTTTTCTTTTTCTTGTCTTCCCCAAACAAGCTGAAAACAGAGCAAATTCATTATACAAGAAGAAAAGTAATATCCTGCCTTCTCTCTGTTCTTTTCTGTTTCTCCATCAACTTCTATATAATCAAGTCCCATAGGACCATTCCCACCAAAGAATAAAACCTCTTATTCTCTCTTCTCTTTCTACATAGAAGCTTGTTTAAATCAGACAGCTGAGAATTATGGCACTGGTCTGAGACCCAGCATATATGCCTAGTTTTCTTGTAAACTTAAAGAATTCCTTTGGATTCTTTGAAAAGGCCCATAGACCCCTTTTATTTATTTTATGACTAGATATTTTGTGATTTCTGACAAATTGTGTCAACAGTTTTTACTTTCACTATATATTTACTAGTAATTTATATTGACTGAATTCTGATAATTATCTCAACATAACAGTGATTTCAGAGAGTATGAAAAAACTTGTTCAGGCCTTACTGGCCTTCAGTCTAAAGTAGATGGCTTGTTTTCCAAACTCCCATGTTCTCTACTCCACTTCTTTATCTCTATTTACAAAGTTAATATTTAACTTTTGAGAAGTCATAAAGTCATGCATGGTCACCCTTAGTATCTACTTCCCATGTTGCTTCCACTTTGATTTTGATCTCTCTTCAGAATACAGGGATACTTCCCAACCATGTGTCTTTTTTTAAAACCCTTATGTGGGCTTTACTCATCCTGCAATGGATTCTAATTTTCTTCTGCATTTCTAGCTTCACTTAGCAGAGCTTTTCAGCTGTGCATTATGGTTCCACTTCGTGGTTTATATCTCATTTACAAGAACTGCTTCCATCAATAACTATAAGAACTTTACTCCTCAGACCAAGATTAAAGCAAGTAATTATTGTTGTTTATATGTGAAATTATAAGAATCATTCAAAATCATTTTATTGTCATTATTCTAACACCAAAACTCATAAATCACTCAACTTTCACAGTGTCTGTGCTTTATGTTCATAACTGTAGGGCACAGGCTGTTCTCTCCTTGAAGTGACACAGGTGAATTCCTTTAAATTGTGCTCATTTCAAGCTTCCTATCCATAGGCTTCTGAACGCTTTCAAACAGAATGACTTCTAAAGGTAATAGAGGTTCCACAGGCTGAACAATATCTCAAATCTGTTTTGACATGAGTGAAAGGATTATGAACTTAGCAAGCTTTTCCTTCTCATTTACCAGCTTGACCCTCCTCAGCTGCAAGCTTCTATTTGACCTCTGATGACAAGGCTCACAGGCATTGCTTGCTCTGGATTAACATCTGCACAATGACACTTATAATCATAATGTGGAGGAAGGTATAAAATTCACATTTGGTTTTGGCATTATTTATTTATTTATTTATTTATTTTCTGTTTTATTTATTTTCTGTTTTATGGACATTAGTTCCTGTTATCAGTCCTCAAAGGAAAGAAGGTACATTTACCCCCTGAAACAGTCCATACATTGCATTATCTTATTTAATATCCAAACTGTCTCTAAAAGGTTCGCCTTATCTTTATATAACAAAGAACTTGACAGAAATGGTCACAGGCTACAGCTGGAGTAGGTGAAGGATTTTAATTCTTGATAGGATGTCCTGAAAAGATGGTATGAACATGTCTTCTCTGGAAATGACTACAATAACTCAGAATTTCTTGGTGCTATGTTGTGTTGTGTCAGCTATGTCTGTGCCTTATTAACATCCCATTCTTACTAAGTTTCCACTAACATAAAATAACGTGACACTACATGCATCTAAACTATTCCCTCTACACAAAAGCATGTGTACTAGCATATTTCATCTTAATATAGTCAAGCCTTCTGAACAGCTGCAAAATCTTCACTGACTAGCAGACAAGATTCTTGCAAATAACAATTTCTTCTTTTGCCCAGCTCTTCACAATATCAGTCATGCTAGGTAGTACAGGTAATACTGTACAAAATAATGACAATTAAGCAAGTAAGTCCCAAGCTCGATAACCAGCAATGTTGCTCAAGAGTCTTAGGGACATCTAATAGGATGCAGTCCAGATGGGAGTCTTCTAGATTTTCTGGTTCTGCTGGGAGTAATAACCATAGAATGCACTTTAAAGTTGCATCGAGCATTTGTTTTGTGAAGGGATGAAAGAAGTGCTGAGCAGAGTTTGCTCACTTCTGCTCCTGTACTGAACATCCTAATTTTTGCTGTAAGGCCACCTCTGTGACATTCACAGTGAATTGATCAGTCATGTTGTTTCTTACAGTGTGTCATCTGTGTCATGTCTCTGAGAAAAGTTGTCTCAGCACTGTTTCTTATCGTCTGGCAACGTGCAGCAACACATGCCTCATGGGAGAGCAATAATGAGCAGCTAGTCCTTTTGAATAGAAGCCTGTCTTCTATTCCTTCCCTGAGCCTTTTTGGCTCCCTTCTAGTGTACAAGTTAGAGCTGCCTCGAAATTTTCAAATGGAGAATGTGGTTGCACTTTTAGTTTTAATTTCAAAAAGAGATAAAATGCACAAGTTTGGCTTCTCCTGTGAAATGGAAAATCCACTGCTCATCAGCTCTGATTGCTAGACTGCCTCCCCCAATATCCCTAGAGGATGTGTGAATGGGTAATCTATGACATATTTTTTCTCATTTTTCCACTCAAAGGCAATAGAAACTCTCTCCTCTCAGGAATTTTTGATCACTGGAATTGCATGGAAATGTCAGTCTTTGAAAGAAAACTGTATTTTTTGTTTACTGAACTTTGTTGCTGGTAACATATATAAATAAAGAATTCTGAGGAAATAAGCAGCCTCACTGCTGTATTATTTATATTCTAAAATGATTTATATTATGTTATACTTATTTCCAAACAAAAATTCAGTTTACAATTTTATCTTTCAATGCAGTTTCCCACTGGATCCTAATGTTTTGCTGTATATGTAAGTCAGAATTTAATCTCCACTGACAATCAATTTAAGAGAATGTTTGATAAAATGTGTGTCCTGAGCTACTGAACAATGTGGCTGCAGGAAAGGGAAGTAGGAAAAAGAAGGCATACAGTCTACTTTTACACCAGTCAAGTTAAATATATTCAGGAACATCCTCTGTCACTGATGCCACTGGAATGGAACAGCATCTTCTACGTGATTTTAATTTTCTATTTACCAAAACAAGTAAGTCTTGATCGAACTGAAATTTAGCTGACACAGATGATGACGCAGAACATATTCCACATGCTTTTATGACTGTTCATAAGTATAATTTTCTAGTACAACATGCCTGCCATGTTCTGCCACTATCTACTGTTATCACACCTTTCTCTTTTTAAGAAACAGCCTGCCCCCACCCTCTCTAGGTCTGCAGTTCATGATGAGCTTTCAGTATTCCAGCACAACAACCAACAACTGCTGCTGTTGTGCCTTGGGACACTCTAGCTTCTGGAAGTTCTGTTGATCCCCCTTTTGCTGCTCATGTTCAGACTAGATGACTTTTTGTATCTTCTTTAGTATTTGTAGGAACCAAATCCTTTCTTAGTGTATGGCTCAGACATCTACTGTTCTCTGATGTCTTCTTATCATATTGGATGGACATGTAAAGATGTTATGCCTACTGTGACACTGTTGAAGTCCAGCTGGAAAATGAGGATGTTGAAGTGGCATAATACCATTTATAGCAGCAAATGGGAATGACCTAGTTGCCTAGGTGGACAGCAGGGAAAACATGAGTCAGCAGTGTGGTCTGGCAGCAAAGAAAGACAACAGCATCCTCTCTTATATTACTGGGAAGCGGTGTCATGGGGACATGATCACTCCCTTAGACTTTTGCCCTGTGAGAAAAAGTCAGGGGAATTGAGCTTGTACAACCTGGAGAAGAGATGGCTTTGAGGGGACCTACCAGTAGCTTTTCAACTCCTACAAGGAAGTTAAGGCAGACCCAAAATCTTTCCTAAGGTGCATGGTTAGAAGACAAGAGACAATGGTCTGAAATCATTAAAGGGCAGATTCCATGTAAATAAAAGGAGCTGTCTGCCCCAAGAGATAATCTCCAGGTGTGTAGGTTTACAAGACCCAACTGGACAAAGCCCTAAGCAATCTAATCTGTTTCATGCTGAACCTGTTTTGAGCATGAGATGGGACTAGATGGCTACACAAAATCTCTTTTGTGGGTTGTTTTCAGTCCACCCTTAGCAAATGGCCTGGATAACAACATCTGTTAGGGTGAGGACATGAAGCTGTTTAATGTGTGTGCCAGGTTGGATATGCAAAACTAGAGAGCATTTGCCCACAGCTCATTGCACTAAATAGAAAGCCAAGTCTAAGACACCAGCTTATCATGTAAAAAGGGAAGAGACACATCAGCTGGGAAAAGAATAACACGAATAAAAAAAAAATGAAGAACAAGAATAAAAGAATTACAGAGGGACTGTAGTCAAAGAGTCAATCTGAGAAGTATAAAAGAAGCATGGCAAGTTATAACATGTGGAGACCCTGGAGTAGACACAGCAGCAATAAAAACCTGGTTTGACACTGCTATCCCATTGGCATCGCATCTCTGTAATGACAAGACAGCAGTCTGTTCAGATGCCATAAACTGCCAGCTCTCTGATCAGAAGGAACTGTTCGGGCTACTGCAAGCAGGGACCCACACCTCTTGGACTGCATGTGAGCTCATGGGTGCTGGCTCACCAGCAGCAGTGAGCAGGGCAGGTCCCCATGAGATGAGAGAACCCACACCTCCCACAGGACCAAGTAGGGAAACCTGTAGCCTCAGACAAGGCAAGGGGGTTCTTCCAACCCACGCACTGTTAGGGAAGGATTTTGTGTGCAACACTGAGTGTATGTTTGTGATTAAAATTCCTTGGTGTTAGTTATAGAGATGTATTTAGAAATTTGTATGTTTTATTAACATTCTGTAAATGTGTTCTGCTTAACTGCTATGTTAACAGCATTCATCCTGCATGTATAGTTCATTGATTGCTTGTTAATTACATGTGATTAGCAAACTAATAAACCATCTCAAATCTGTTATTGGTTTAAACTATGCAAAAGTAATTGTTTTTCTCTGTGACACCTTCCAACATGAATGCTTCTATGATTTTATCCTGTGATAGCATTTTAATTGTCAGAGTGTGCATGGAAAGGCAATAGTTAGCACAGGCCAAATTCATGACCAAGACATTTTTGCACGTACTTGAATTCACCAGTACAGAGGCAGCCAGACTCCTGATCTATGCACTGAGCATCATGCCCTAATATTTACATCTAACTTTCAAGGGGACCAGATTTTCCATTGCTGAGTCCAGGATACGTTTAAAAGCATTGATTTTATTGGAACACAATTAACCTGCAAGCATTAAATATGAGGAAGAATCTGACCTCTTAAACCTTTCGGAATATTTAACCCCATTTGCTTAGACACTGGAACTGTATAATCTTCTATCTATTTTGGGATAACTGAAGAAGCAGAAGGAAACAATGGTCAGATTTAAATCCCACAGCATTCTGAACTGTCTTAAGATTTCTTAGAAACAAACCTAACATTGTTCCTTAAGGAACTTTGTTGCTGTATTTCTTCTTCCTGATTTTCAAGACACAATCTAGACCTTAGTATACAGTTGAATTGAGATTATGGTGTCACCTTGTCATGAACATGTGCATAACTTTTGGTTGTAAGATCAGACATTGTGGTGAATAGCTGAGGATACCCAGTCTTGCTGTACTCATTTGTCTTTACATGGGAAAAAGAGAAGTGTTGTGTTAAAATCTAAATTCCCAAAGTTCAATCTCCAGGTTATGCTGCTGTTCAAACATCATTACACTTCCCATCTTTATATAGACTGCAAGAGGCTCTATTTTAGACCTGCCAACACAGCTAAGAATCATAGCCAACACAGGAAATAGTTTAAATTCCTGGCAGTATTGCATATTGCCAGAGCCAAAAGATTAATGGAGAAATGAGAAGATTAAGTAATGGACTCTTTGGAAAAAAAGAAAGTTTGGGTCAGGGCAGATGTACAATAGTAAAATGAAAGAAGCATTTAGGAATGAAATTGTGCCGTATATTATAGGGGGAACACATCTTTACACAGACAGAATCTCCACAAAGCCTTATAGATAGTTTTTCTAGTTTTCTTTCTTGTGAATTCTTTCTTTTTCTTCTCTTTGACCTTCTGTTCTCTTATAGCACCATATAAGTAAATCTTCAGAGTTAAAGCTAATCTCTGTAGAAGAGATATAAAAGTCTCTAAGTGAACAAGCCAATGAAAAAGAAAATATTTTCTGAGGCAGAAATTTATTATTTTAGTATCACTACTACACCTGATCAGCTAGCACAACAGTAAAGAAGACAATCTGACTAGATCTAGTACTTAAGAAAGTGTATTCATTAAAAAGAAAAAATTAGTCTTGCACCAAGAACTATGGGAATTAAAAGTAAATATGGAAAACCAAATTACCAGTCTGCACAGCATTAACTACCACA
This sequence comes from Megaceryle maxima, assembly GCA_024605025.1. Lineage (NCBI taxonomy): Eukaryota > Metazoa > Chordata > Aves > Coraciiformes > Cerylidae > Megaceryle > Megaceryle maxima. Next base: position 739 of record JANHGN010000416.1, on the reverse strand, counting down.
TCTTTAACGCACTGAGACTGCTAGACAGTCTCTAGACACTATCACTGGAAAGTAAAGAACATGAAGAGGACTGATAAACCAAAGCAAAGCAGAAAGTAATAAGGACAAAACTATAGAAAATTGTGTAGTACTTGCTTCATGTTCCTAAGCCATTCTTTGGAAGATCTGTACAATCAGACTGAAAGAAAAGGTGCAAGATAAGCAGAAGAATCTGTTGCAGTATTATAGTTCAAAAGCATAAAGTCCAAATACTTGTTACCTTGTCATTTTGCACTCTCTGAAAAAGAGGCTGAATCTCCAGAGCCACCTATGTGAAAAATTCAAGCACTGCTTCCATATGAAAATAAATTTGAGCTAACCTGTATTTTTACTGCCAAAAAACCAGTGTACTTTTCAGAGTCAATCCCTGAAATTTCCTCTTTTTTCTGCTGTTTGTACAAAAGTATTTTTAGGATTCTGAATATATATGCTACTAGTTTTGGCAGATATTTCTTTAATAAGTTTCACTTGGTATGGCTTGTTGTGTCCTTTGTGGGACATAGTTATTTGGTTACATTTCTTAAATTTATTTTTTTAAAATGACAGGTTGCTCACCTATACTGGTAGATGCTTCTCCTCTTGTTCTTATCAACTTGCCCATCAAAACTGAATGACTATTCCTGGAATGAAAACCTTCAGGGAAACAGTTCTTGTGGTGAATGGACCATAAAATCTCAGTCTCCTACTGGGATTAAAAAGG
>JANHGN010000414.1:0-13566 GCA_024605025.1 Megaceryle maxima | reverse complement strand
GTTTGCTCCCAGTATAGCCCCACCGCATCCCCAGTTCAATCCGGCATCACCCCCCGTCCCCCCCTGGCTCCAGGTCTCGTGCTCGCGCCGCCGCACCCCCACCCCACGCAGGACTACTCGGGGCAAAGCACAGTACCAGAGCACGCCATGACCCTCTACACACCAGCACAGAGCCACGCCGAGCAGCCGGGCACCGACGCCAGCACACAGTCCATAGCAGGGACACAGACGGTACCGGTAAGGGAGCGGGGGCCGGGGGGGCTGGGCGAGGGTCCGAGGGCAGTGCCGGAGCTGCTGGGAGGGGGCCGGGGCATCAGCGCTCGTCCAGCTGCGGTCCCTCACGGTGCCAGGCTGGGTGCCCCCGCCGTGGCTGCTGGCTCTCTCCCTCGCAGCCCCTCCCCATCATTGCTAATCACTTGTAATCTACCTGCTTGGCCGACGTCCCACCTGATAGTGTCAATTACAGGCTTGTAACGCAGCACCCGGCAAGCGCTGAGCCCAGCACTTCCCAGCCCGTGTGCGGGGTCTGCCACCCCCCACCCCGAGCACACCCCTGTGCCAGGTGACGGCCACCAGGCACCATGCCACTGGGCTGGCAGCTGGGAGAGGCCCGTGTGAGGCCACCCGATGCTGGCTGGCTCTCTGCAGTGGGTCACCCCTCTCCCTTCCCAGGGTGTGCTGCCTGTGCCCCCCCAGTCCCTGGCACCGCTCATGGGGCGGGTGATGCCCTGACCCTGCTGGCAGCACCAGCTGAAACAGGGAGGTGTGGGCAGGAGCAATGGCAGGTTCCCCAGGCCGGGTGTTCCCCAAACCCTGCAGGCAGAGATCCCCTCTGGCATCTGCCCGGCTGTCCAGGCTGTGGGGACACCCACCGGGTGCTGCACAGAGCTTGGGGACCACAGGGTCCAGGGCGTGCCTGGGGGCAGGCAGGGCCAAGCGCAGGGTGGGGGGACAGTCGCCGAGCCTGGACCCTCGCCAGGGGGCTGGCAAGGCCGGGGGCTGATGGGCAGCGGTGCTTCCCGCAGCAGACAGACGAGGCGGCACAGACAGACAGCCAGCAGCTACACTCCTCAGACAACACAGACAAGCAGCAGCCCAAGAGGTTACACGTCTCCAACATCCCCTTCCGATTCCGGGACCCCGACCTGCGGCAAATGTTCGGGGTGAGTCCAGCCCTGTCCAGCCACTCGCGTTCCCTGCTCTCCGCTCAGGTGATGTCCCGTGGCACCACAGGGACCTCGGCACTGCCCGGGTGCGGGTACAGGGCCGGGGGCTCTGCAGATGCTCACCACCCCCTCATCTCTCTGCTTGCAGCAATTCGGGAAGATCCTGGATGTGGAAATTATCTTCAACGAGCGGGGCTCCAAGGTGGGTGCTGCCCGTGGTCAGCCACAGCACGGTGAGCCCTGGGGAGGGGGTGAGGCAGAGCTGGGGTGCCCGGCAGCTCCTCTGCCCGCTCTCCCTCCTCTCCTGCCCCGCAGGACCCAGGCTTGGGGTGCCCCATCTTGGGGCAGCCCTGTCCCGCTGCCCTGTGCCGGCTGGGGGCTGTGCAGGTCCCTGCACCCCAAGCAGCAGAGGGAGGGGAGGGGAGGGCTCGCTCTGCTCACCCCGCACAGGCAGCTCGTGTTCCTCTGTGTGTGGATGTCTCTGTTGTATTTTCTCTGCTTTCTGTGCCCCTCTCCCAGACTCTTCTCCCAGCTCGCAGGTGATGCTGGGCCTCAGCCGGGACCCCCGGACTCAGCGGGGGCCCCAGCCCAGGCTCTCCATCTCCGCACTGCGGCAGCCTCATCTCCTGCGCCAGCTCTCCTGATTCACCCCCTCTCTCTCTCTGTCCCCGCACCCTCTCTCTGTCTCTCTCTGTCTCTTTCTTTCTCCTTTTCTCCTCTGCTCACAGGGTTTTGGGTTTGTAACTTTTGAAACTAGCACAGATGCCGACCGGGCACGGGAGAAGCTGAATGGCACCATCGTAGAGGGCCGGAAGATTGAGGTGCTCAGATAAGTGTGCTAGTGCCATGCTGCGTGTGCGTGCGTCCCCCTGCCCTGCCCAGGCACCCTCCGCTGCCGGGGGCTGCAGGCAGGGGAGAGCCGGGGCAGGGGACGCTGTGGGGCAGCTCTGGCTCCAGCCCCGGTCCCGCATGCTCCAGGGGAGACCTGCCCGGCGCGTGCATGTGTCCATGAACGCGGCACGGGAGCATGTGTGCCCGCTGCTGGGAAGGGTGTTGCTCGGCACAGGGAGCATCCGGCTCAGGAACGTCCTGCGTGCGGGCAGAGCTGGGCCCTGGCCCGGGTCACAGCTGGTGGACCCCAGCTGCCCGCAGCGCCCGAGCTCTGCAGGGACGAGAGGGGCTCTCTGCTCCACATGCTATCCCAGGAGGGAAGGGTGCTGCGCCGGGCTCCCGTGCCCGCTGTGCAGGCAGCTGCCGCACTGCCCAGCCCCCAAGCTTTTTATTGCTTCAGGCCAGGCCAAGGGATCAGGCGCTGCCCATTCACTGGCAGCACCTTGCTGGTCACTGGCGAGTGGTGGGACTGGACAGAGGGAGCAGGGTGCAAAGGTCCCCAGAGGTGCTGAGTACAGGGCAGGGCAGCCTGGCAGGGCACAGCGGTGCCCCGTGGACTGGCCCTGCCTGTCAGAGAACATGGTCCGGCAGAACCAAGCAGGAGCTCATGGGCGCTTGCAGGAACAACCCAGGCCTCTGCCGCAGGCACATTCTTCCTGCAGGCTGGGTCAGGAGTGGGGTGGGGACAGGAGGTGCCCGAGCTTGGCAGCAGCACATCGGAGTTCGGTCTGAGCATGGCGCCGCTGCAGTCAGGGCACGGGCCACCAGCCCGACTGAGGCTCGTCACTGGGGCCAGGAGGCCTGGGGGGGCCAGGGATAGGGGCAGGACTGTGTCACGGTGGGGTGGCTGCGGGCAGGGGCTGGTCCCGCGTCGCTGGCATCCTTCACTCCAGCGTCTGAAGCAGCAGCACCGAGCAGACCCTGGACCACGGCCTTGCCAGCCCTGCTGCCCGCAGACGCTGAGCTCCCATCCCCTCTCTCCGCAGGTGAACAATGCCACAGCCCGGGTCATGACAAACAAGAAGGCTGCCAACCCCTACACCAATGGTAAGGGCTGGCAGGAGGAGGGCTGGCGCTGCGGTGGGCAGGGGCATCTCCAGGCACCCTCGCTGCCAGGCTGCTTCCAAGCTCCTGCAGCAACCGCCCTCTGCACCCTTGGGCAGACCAGAGAGCAGCCACTCCCTGCCCAGGGCAGCCCCCCCAGGCACCCCACACCCTGCAGCCACCTGGGGATGGGAGCTGTGTCCCCCAGGAGCTGGGCAGGGGGAGCAGCAGGGGGTGCCCCCAGCCTCACCCACTCTCCGTGCCCGCAGGCTGGAAGCTGAACCCGGTGGTGGGAGCAGTCTACGGCCCCGAGTTCTACGCAGGTAACGTCCCCCCATGTCCGACCCCACTGCCGCTCTGAGCAGTGAGCAGCCCCCAGCCCCTTGCCCTGGCATCCCCCGGTGTCCCCAGCAGCCAGGGCACAGAGGCAGGCTCTGGCACGACGTGCCCCGCGGTGGTGTGGAGGTCCCAGCCGTGCGCCCACCTTTATCCCCTCCCTCCTGCAGTAACAGGGTTCCCGTACCCTGCCACGGGGACGGCCGTGGCCTACCGAGGGGCACACTTACGGGGACGAGGACGCGCCGTCTACAACACCTTCCGGGCCGCGCCACCGCCACCACCCATCCCCACCTACGGCGCGTGAGTACCAGGGTGGGGGGCAGGGGGTCAGCCTCGGGCACCGCTCGCTGCCACGTTGCTCCCATTCTGCTGCCACTGGTGTCAGTGTCGCCGGCCTCTCGTGCTTCGGGAATGGGCTGCGGCTCTCCCAGCACCTGCCTGTCCTCGGGCTCTGTGAGACCCTCCAGGCTGCTGCCCCTGGGGATGACCCATGTGCTCTCCAGCCTCCTGTGCCCCAGAGCACTCACCGTTGGTTGCTCCAGCTGTGCCGGTTGGTTTTGTAGAGATACCCCCTCTCTGGGCACACGTGGCTGCTCCGGTGTCCAGCATGGCCGGGGCAATCTGTGGTTGCTCAGTTGCTCCCAGCAGTGATCGTACCAGGGACAACTCCATCCCTGTGGCAATTTTGGCTGCACCTGCTGCCCGTCCCCACGTCCCTGCCCTCCCTGCCACGAGTCCCAGCCCGGGACGTGCCCTCAGGCTGCCGGGATGGCCACTCCTCGCCGCTCCCCCAGTTCACCAGCTTCACCCCGATCCCTCTTGGCCGGTGTCACAGGCCACGCTCTGACACCTCCGCCTCCTTTGCAGGGTCGTCTACCAGGACGGGTTCTATGGAGCCGAGATCTACGTAAGTGCTGCTGTGCCAGGGTCCAGAGCACACCGGAGACGCTGTGCTGGGGCGGGGTGTGAGCGGCACTGGTGGCTCTGTACTGGGCTCTGCCCCTGCCAGCCCCTTGCCCTGGGGAGGGCGGCCAGAGCCCAGGCTGGGTGCAGACAGGAGTGAGCCAGGTGGCACCGCGCAGGGTCCTGTGACCCCAGCCAGGCCCCTCTCAGGGCCAGCACCACGCAGGATTTACAGCCTCGGCAAGCGCCGGTGCGCTGTCTTACACCAGCACTTAACCTCCATATTTAAGAAGCCAGTGGCAATATTTCAGGCGGGTGGCTGAAGGATTTATCTAACGTGACACCTCATTAAAGTGATCAGGGAGGTGACATTCTCTCCTCTGGAAATTTAATTTTTTAAGGTTAATGTTTGTGAAAGCCCCTGGGGAATAGTAATGAGGCTGGTGTGTGCCTGGTGGCACGAGCACCAGCTCCCCACAGGGACCCACCACTACTGTGGGGCAGTGTCCTGGGGGTACCCAGCTGCCCAAGCCCCTCCAGCAGGTGCTGCCCCCCACCGTTATGCCATCTCTCCTTCATTGCAGGGAGGTTACGCCGCATACAGATACGCTCAGCCTGCGGCAGCAGCGGCAGCATACAGCGACAGGTAAGCACCGCAACACCGCAGGCATCGCTCCTGGCGGGGAGAGCCCCATTCCACCCCCTGCACCACCCAGTCTGACACACTCCAGCTTTTGTGCCCCACAGGACAAGGACAGAGCCAGGCACAATGAGTGTGTCTGGTAAACCAGGTCCCTACGCTCCACCTGGGTTCGTTCTGAAAAGGAATGGTGGGGAGAAGCAGGGAGGTGCCAGGGGCGTCCCAGGTGCCGCAGGGGGAAGCAGCGGCCGGGCTGGGGGGCTGCTGAGGGGAGACGGGACCCTGGCCCCGGTGACTAACCCCGCTGCTGTTTGCTCCTAGTTACGGCAGAGTGTACGCAGCAGCAGACCCGTATCACCACACCATCGGCCCCGCCGCCACATACAGCATCGGCACCATGGTAAGAGCAGCCCCCGCGGCCTTTCTTTGCCTCCCAGCGCGAGCAGCAGCCAGACCAGGGCGGGGGGCCTGGGAGTCTGGGGAGCCCGTGGGATGTGGGGGTCTGTGGGAGGGGGAGCTGGGAGCCAGCGATGGCGGCGGCTGGAGCAGCACAGCCCCTGCCTGGCTCTGTCCGCAGGCAGGAGGGGAGGCCCCCCCAACACACCCTGTTGCACCCGGCCAGCGGCAGCCCCGCACGGTCCTGCCCCTGCACGCCGCTTCCCGGGGGATCCGGCTGCTCCCCGTGCCGGCTGCCTGGGCAACACCCCAGGGCCCTGACCAGGGAGCGGGACCCTTTCTCATCCCTGGTGCGTGGCCGTGTCCCCAGGCCCCGGCGTGTGGCCGGGCACCAGGAGCGCATGCCAGCGCCTGCACCCCCCACGTGCCACGGCTCGTAGCTAGTTCACGACCAGCATCAAAGATGAAAAGTCCCACTCACGGGTGGGATCTTGAAGCCAACCTGTCTTTTTTTTTTTTTTTTCCTTTTTTTCACCCCACACCACCCCTGGCTGGGGCCAGGCTGCCAAGCACCCCTTGGCACCCCCCGGCCCCAGGCAGCCGTGGCCACTCTGTCCGGCAGGGATGGGCAGGGCAGGTGCCAGCCCAGCACTGCCAGGGGGTAGGGATGGGCTTGGGCTGTGATGCCACACGGGGGGTACTGGGGCTCAGGGAACCCTGCAGCCCCAAGGCAGCACCCGTGGCTGTCCCAGAGCCTTGCCAACCTCAGCCCTGCCCAACCCTCCTGTCCCAAGGACAGAAGCAATTTGGTGTGATTTTACATTAAAACAAAAGAAAAACTAAAAACAAACAAACAAAGGAAAAAAAAAAAGGAAAGAAAAAACAAACGGGAAGAACTGGGCTTTGCCTCTCTCTCCAATACTGATTGGCTTTTTTTTCATCTTTGATGTTGCAGGCTAGTCTATACCGAGGAGGGTACAGCCGCTTCACTCCCTACTAGCAAGACAGACCCAGCCCCTCCCACCACTAGCACTGGCTGCTCACTGGCACCAGACCCAGCCAGGCAGAGCGAGGCCAGGCCTCTGGAGGAACCGTGGCCCTGCCCGGGCTGGGGCTGGGGCCAGGGCCAGGCTCTGTGGAGCCTGCACCCTTAGGGTCACCCCACGCTGCTCCGGCCGCCGCCTGCCCGCGTCTCCTGCGCCATCCGCCTGCCCCTGGCATCCCTGGGGAGCGGGGCAGCCCTCGGCCCCAGTGCTCCCCGATCCCAGAGCCGGGTCGCAGGGTCCCCGTGCAGCTCCATCCCATCCCGACCCCCTTGGCTGGGGGTTCAGAGGGCGAGGCAGGAGGGATGCTCTACCTGCAGGCGTGGGGGGCACGCACACTGATGGCGGCCCCTCTGCCCCCCCATAGGTGAGACAGGAGCTGGTGGGGGCTGCTGCCAGCTCCAGGGACAGAGCCAGGCTGGGGTGGTTGCTGGACCCCAGGGATGCTCCCTGGGGACAGCCCCCTGGGCAGTAGTGCTTCTCTGGGCCAACTACGCTGCTCTGCCAGGGGCTCCAGTGCAGCGGGCTGGCTGTGATGGCGTGGGATGCAGTGTGGGGCTTGGGGGGACGCCTCAGCCAGGCTGCCCCACGTGCCACTCCAGTGAAAGACTTGCCTCTCTGTTTCTGTTGTAGTGAAACCGCGGCCGTTTTCCTTCTGGGACCAGGAAGGGCAAAAAAACCCACCCACACAAAAAAAAAAAAAATCAAAAAAAAACCAAAAAAAAAAAATTTAAAAGCAAAGCAACAAAAAAAGGAAAAAAAAACAACAACAACAAAAAAGAAAAGCGGTAACAGCCAAGTGAAAGTCCCATCGTGTCCACACACGCACCGAGCGAGTCCCGGAGGAGCGCCGCGGCGAGCACCGGCCGGCCGGACGCGCCAGAGGGGCCCCTCTGCACCCTGGCCCCCCAGCCCGGTGGGGGGAGGGAGAGCCGGCGGCACAGGCCGAGCGCGGGGCATCCGGAGGGGCCTCCGCCCGGGCGCAGGGCCTGGGCACCACGTCTTCCTTTCAGCCCCGGCGCGGCAGCAGCGCTGGGGGTGCCAGCGGAGCGCTGCGGAACGTCGCTCCGGCTCTGGGACTGGGCGCCAGGGTGGGAACCTGGCTCCGTTGTTTCCCAGGCTCCGGCGCTTGTCGGTCATCGGGGTGTCGAGCGCGCGAGGCCTCGGCTCCCATGCGGAGCTGGGGCGGCAGCGCGGCCACTTTGCTGAGGCACTGGGCGACGCAGGGGGATGAGCCTCAGCCTTTTAAAGGGAACTTTTGTTAAGAGGAGCTTGCAACTCGCTTGCGATCCCTTCCCCTCCCACCCTCCCCTCCATCCCCTGACGCACCTGGGGCTCCCACCCCGCAGGGAGCAACCCTGACCGATGCCTGCACTGAGCCGGGACCGGAACCGCCCCGATCCTGCTCCCGCTGCCGCCTGCTCGGTGGCATGGGACACGCTCATGGGCACCTGTCCCTCCCTGAGACAGCAGGTCACCGCCAGCCCTCGGCGCAGGGTCTTGGCCATCGCCCAGGACTGGGGGGCTGGCATCACCTGCAGAGACCTGCCCGAGCCCCGGGGTTGTTCTGTGGTGGGCGACGCGGCAGGTCCAGTGCCTGGCATCACAGGGCGCTGCGGAGCCCACCCCGGGGTACAGCCCTGGCCTCGCGCTCGGCCTCCTGCCCCACGTGGTTCCGCCACTCCTCAAACCTCACTTTATAGTCTGCAGACGCCCCGATGCTCCAGCGATGAGCTCCCCCTTTTCTATTCCCGGTGTACATAGCCCCGGCCGCCCGGCCCCGCGCCCCCGCCCTGTACAAAGCTCCTTCCATCGCTGTACTGGCTTCTCCTACAGCAAACCCTGCGCCGGCCGCCGGCACGCAGGCTGGCGCCGGCCCATCCTGTATGCTTCAAAGGTGTGACCATTCTAATAAACAGTATTATTATTATTATTATTACAAGGATTATTATTATTATTATTATTGAAATTATTAATAAAGATTTCTTTCTTCAACCAGCGCGACTCAGGTTTTGACTGGGGCACATGCACGGGGCTGTGGCTGGCACAGTGGGTCTGGTTGTCCTGGCACCCCTCAGAGCAGGGATCCCACCAGGGCTCCCAGCCTCCCCACAGCATGGGAGTGGGGTACCAGGGCACTGGGGGTGCCAGGCTGCTCACCTGCCCTGGCTGGGCCGAGCCTGTCATTTTTCAAACCGTCAGATAATTCATCTTGGAGCGAGTCCCTCACTGGAGGAGCAGCAGTTTAACTGCTGACATATTAATTTTCCTGACCAGGAGCCAGCATTGTTTGTGGGAGTGGGGCTGGCACTCGGGGGGGGCCAGGGCTCGGTGACCCCGCTGTGCCGCGTGCTCGCCTCACTCCCTGCCTGCTAATTGCTTGCTCACCAGACTGTGAGAAAATAATTGCTGCTATAAATTTTCTCTCCTTCTCCACATAAGCTGTCCAGGGGAGGCAGTGCGGGCACAGCCGCTGCCTGCCCATGGACAGGGCACTCTGGGCCGGGCAGGGTGGGGGTACAGTCCATGGTGGATGGGCACAGCGGCCGCTGGCACTGGACTGCTCCTTAGAGCTGAGCACTACAGTGGGGCTGGTGCTGGCAGCTCCATACCTGCACTGGGCTGGTCACCAAGGTGAGTGGATGCAGGACTGGGGAGGTCCTGGAGCAGGCACCCCAGCCTGGGTGCCAGCAGCTTGCAGGAGCTGGGGGCCCCTGGGCGTCACCCAGCAGGACCCCAAGGCGAGGACAGAGCCCATCCCTGAGTTGGGAGAAGAGGGACCCAAGGAACCAGGGTGATGAAATGCAGCCCCCTGCCCACAGCCCACCCATCGGCATGGAGGAGACACAGACACGGGGACGCACCACGCTCGCCTTTAATGCCCATCCCGGCTGGTGCCACTGGCCGGCTCCGAGTAGACCAGCACCAGCCGTCCCCAGCGGTCGGGGTCCACGGGCAGCTCGTCCCGCAGCACCGGCTCCACCAGCAGCTCCAGCCGGCAGGACTGCCCGGCCGCCGGCCGTGGCACCACCAGGCCCACGGCGCGGTACAGGCAGGCATGTGCCAGCCCCAGGAGCTGTGGCGGCGTCTGGCCCCGGCGGCAGCGGGCACCCTGGCTGAGGATGCGGAAGCAGCTGGCCCGGCCGAGCGGGAATACCCAGCGGAGGGTGACGCTGAGTGAGAGCTGCCCAGCCTCGGAGCCATCCTGCCACCAGAGCTGCGAGGCCGTCAGACCCTGCACCTGTGGTGGAGAGGCTGCTACACCAGCTGCATCCAACACCTGCGGAGGGAACCACGGGACCATCAGGACCAGGGCCGAGAGCAGCAGGCACCCACCCACACCCCTGGCACAGCGCGGAGCAGCACCAGCGTGGGTGGCTCCCAGCGGGCACTCACCCGGACCTCCCCGAGGAGGCAGGTGAAGGGGGTGTCCCGGGGGCTGGGCTGGTGGCGGGACACGAGCAGGGAGAGGTCTCGCAGGCTGCAGTCCTGCAGGTCCAGCTCATAGCACCTGAGAGTGAAGGGGCAGAGCAGGCACAGTGCTGGGGGCACCCGGGGTGCCCACGCCTGCCCACGGGCACAGGGTGCCAGCAGGGCACTCACCGGCTGGTCCAGCCATTAGAGCCACGGTTGCAAGCAGCGAGCAGCTTGGCGAGGCGAGGTGGCGGTGCCGGCAGGAACCGGGGGTGGTGCCGGCCATTGGGTTCTGCCAGAGGGAGTGGGGTCAGGGGGGACAAGGGGCTGAGCTGGTCCCGTGCCCTGCAGATAGAACCGAGGGGGGGGGGGCAGGGTCCTCACCAGGCAGGGAGGTGATGTTGCCCTCATAGCAGGTGCCCGAGTCCCAGGTGGTGAGCTCCAGCGACACTGCAAATTCATCAAGGTGTGGCCCCTCCAGCTTGTAGAGCAGGGTCAGGAAGAGCTTGGGGGGTGCCAGCATCTGCAAAGAGAAAAGGCTGATGACCCCAAATCCACCCAGAGAGAGACAGAGAGAGAGAGAGGGGAGAGAAAGAGATGTGTCAGGTTAGGTCTGGTGGGCAGTGTTGGCAGAGTGCCCCATGGCACACTCACCACGAGGCTGCACAGCTCTGCCCGGGCTGCGTGGGCCATGCCAGCACAGCTCCAGCCCAGTGCTGAGGGGGTAGGAAGGGGACTTCATCCCCAACTCACCGGACGGCCACGTGTTCCTCGCCAGGGGGGATGGTCCCCTGCACCCTCAGGGAGCTGCCCCCGCACCAGGCATCCTGCAGGAAGCAGCTGGTGCTCAGCCTGCCCTCATGCTCTGGGTAGAGGGGCTGAATCTCCTGCGCACTCAGGTCATACCAGGGCCTGGCCTCTTCCTCCTGCAGGACAGGGTAAGCTGGGCTGGGCACCAGGAGCAAGGACCCCCTGCCCGGCCCACCCCTGTCTGGCCAGAAACCAGCCATCATCCCTTGCCCACCTTCCCATCCAGGAACCTGCTGGTGCCCATGCCCAGGCTGAAGGAGGTAGTGAGGGGCAGCGTGCAGATGCTGTGCGTGGGCAGGTACTCGGCCAGCGAGCCCCAGAACCTGGAGGAAAAGGGGGGTGTCAGAGCAGAGACCCCTGCTATGGCCACTGCCCCAGCCCAGCCTTGGGCATCACCTCAACTGGGGCAGAGCGGGACCATCCTGGTCCTGGCCAGCAGCCACAGCATCCCAGCAGCCCTGTCCCATTGCCTGGCAGCCCTCCTGGCCCAGGATGCTCCCAGCTACAGCCCCTGGCCCCAGCCCTGCTGAGCTGCCCTCACTTGTCCTCGTTCTGCAGGAAGTTTTCCTCGCCCAGGTGCTCGTAGACCCAGCCAGGAGCGAAGATGGCTGCGGAGAGGCTGTGCTGGCGGATCAGGCGCAGGGACTGCAGAGACAAGCAGTGAGCAGCATGGACCGGGCCAGGCGGTCACCTTGTCACCTGCCCTGTCCCCACTCCCACAGGTCTCACTGGCCCCATGGTGGGACAGGACACCAGGGCATGTGCTGAGGCATCTGCCTCGCCAGGGACAGCAGCACTGGGACTCCCTGGCTCCCTCTCCATGCCTGGCTGGCAGCCCAGTGGCTCCAGTTTCCCCTTCTCCTCACCACTGCAACCCTGGGTTACTGACACGGCACAGCACAGCACAGCCATCAGTGGGAGCTCAGAGCCCTGTGCCGGGGGATGCCCAGGGTCGTGCTCTGGCCAGCCCCAGCACACTCACCTTGTTGGTGTCAAAGCCCCCACCGATCACATCCCCACGGGCAAAGACATCGACGCCAACGTAGACATCGGTGTGGCGCGGCCCAGCCAGCCCACGGGTGCGCTCCAGGTGCTCCTCCTTCCAGTTGTAGTTGGTGAACAGCCCATCGCAGGCATCAAAGAACACCCTGGGGACAAGGGTCGGGGTGGCAGGGCGGATGCCATGGCTATCCCCACAGACCACCCCACCAAGGGCTGTGCAGACCATGGTGCTGGGTTTGGTGGGCTCATGCCCCTCCACCCAGGGGTGGCTTTGCCTGGGCAAGGTGGTGGGGCAGGGCCTGGTCTCACCGGTTCTCCTCGTTCAGCTCATTCTGCCACCTCAGCACACCGTTCCGCAGGATGCTGTCGTACCAGATCACCAGCCCCCCCGGCACAGTGCTGTGCACCTCCGCTGTCAAGTGCCGCAGGAAGTGGGGCAGGTTCCCCACTGCTGCCGCCTGGCAGGGCAGAGCAGGGACAGATTGGCACGGGGCAGGTAAGCGGACGATGAGGGCAGGGGAGGGGGCAGGAATTTGGACGGGGGGCAGCAGCTCACGCTCAGCCTGTTCTCCAGGTTGACCAGCCAGCCGTCGAAGCGGTAGTGCTGGGCGATGCGGGCCAGCTGCTCCCCCACGGCACGGTACGACTCCTCCCCGCCGGCCAGGAACGCCTCGCACAGCTTCTCCCCGTCCGTCCACTCTGTGATGAACGTGCCTGGGGAGGCGGCAAAAGCATTGCTGGCCGCGCGCTCTGGCAAACCCACTGCATGCCTGGGGCTCCCCTGAGCCCAGTCTTGAAGCCAGCAGCCCTGCTGCCGGCCCTGCCCTCACCCAGCACAGGGACACCATTCCGGTGTGCCGCGTTGGTCCAGCAGACGGGTGGGATGGTGACGGTGTGGTGGCTGAAGTAGACAAAGATGTCGATGTACCGCCAGTGGTAGAAGACGTAGGGGTTGCGTGTGGCTGAGCCCTGGATGAACCTGCAGTGGCAGAGAGGGAAGAGAGTTGGGCAATGCGGGAAGGACGCCGGCTGACGGCTGCGGGGCTGGGCAGGAGCCTGACTCACACCAGGGGAGCCAGGCAGAGCTATGCCACTGAGTCACCCCTGCGTACCCCGGCTAGGACTGGCCTGAGCAAGGTCACCGTGAGCCATCCCTGCCCGCTTGCTGGCAGGAACCGAGCAGACATACAAGAGGTTTAGAGTTTGAGAATCTGAGCCCCGCTGCCACATCTCCCCTCCACCCAGCACATACCTGTCCGCGAGGTACCCGCCGCGCATGTCATGGCACACCAGTGTCCGGGGCCTTTTGCTGTGCAGTGGGGGCTGGCGCTTCGCCAGCGGCACGGAGGAGATGTTGAACTCATCGTTGCTGTCGGGTTTCCAGGCCAGCAGCTCCTCCAGGCCGGACAAGAAGAAGCTGATGGGCTCTGTTGTATTGGTGTCGAAGTACCTCGCTGGGGCAGGTGGGGAGAGGGGGAACAAGGTCAGTGTGGCATCAGCACTGGCATCAGCCCCCGCACCAGCACCAGGACCGGGACCAGCACTGGCACCAGCCCTCCCCACGGTGCCCTCACCTGGCAGGGGCTGCGGGTGGGCGCTGACAGTGTCGTGCAGGACGGTGGTTCCTCGGGGCTCCGCCGACGGATGGAAGCTGCCCGGGGAAGGGGGTGAGGGCCGAGGCCAGAGCCCGGTGCTGGCCGAGCACCCGCCGCCGGGCCGGGCCGGGCCGGGCCGGGCCAGCACCGCGGCCAGCGCCCGCAGAGTCCCGCTGAGCCCTGGCCGCGATCGCGGTCCCGATCCCGATCCCCATCCCGGCCCGGCCCCGATCCCGGCCCGGCGCCCACCTCCGCCGCCGCCGCCCCGACCGCTCCGCCTCGGCCTCGGCCTCGGCCGGCTCCGCCGCCCCGGCCCCGCCCCT